>VCJN01001332.1:0-20431 GCA_006384855.1 Tetraselmis striata
TTCACGAGCCGGCTCCTCGGCGGTGGCCGCAGTTTCCCGGGCGCCATACGGCTGCGACTTCTGCGGCAAGGCGGGGGCCCATTGGAATGTTGCGTCAGTCGGAGCGGTGCGCCCCATGATGACGCAGCGCAATGCCGCGTCCATGAGACTCCCGTGGTGGCGTATGCGCCAGCACACATAGGATGCCGACCACTCGGCGGGAGAGGGAGGGGGGGGGGGGGGGGGGGCGCTCACCCTTGCCACGAAGGCGGGATACGCAGCCTTCTGCGGCTGCCTCCTCCTTGGCCTGCCGCAATCAACCACATGGGGTACGCCCGCTAGAAGCAAAGTCAACGAGGCGGAAAGAAATACCCGCCAGGGGAGGAGGGAGTAGCGGGGGGGGGGGGTGGGGGGGGCTTTGCCACGAGTAGCGTGTCAGTGCACAGCGTTACGTAACCGGCATATGGGCGTGCTTAGCACGCGTGCAGACCCAAGGATCCGAAACCAATACGAGCTGCCCCCCATGCAAAACGAGGAGGCTAAACCTGCTGGAAAACTGAAAGGGAGAACGGTGTCGTCAATGGAGTGTTATTTGACGTCTAAATACCTGTAGTATGTAGTGTTGAAGTGAGGGCGAAACATTTTTCCGAGTATATTCGAACAAACATTTTTCAGACAAATACTACCAGCCGAATATAATTTGCGGATTTTAAATTGAAAAACGTTATGCCCCTACTAATCTGCCCGGTACCGGTACCGTTACCTCTGAACCAGTAAACCAGTACCAGGTACGTCGTACATACTCTGCTGAGTGGCGGATAGTCGCTATATAGTACAGTAAGGGATAATCAGTCGATACTATCAGGCCAGGGGTCACCCCGGCTATAATAGCCATGCGCACCTTCTCGGCTCGGCGCGGCTCCTCCGCCGCTGCACCCTGTTCCTGTTCGCTGCTGCTGCGGTTGTCCCCGGTTGGAGCCCCCTCCCCCTTCCCCTCGGTGGAGTAGGGCCTAGCGGGCGGCGTCGGAGCGGGGAGCCTCTTGCCGCTGCGTGCCGCGGGTCTCGCACCGCGCCGTCGCGCCCCTCGGCACCGCCGTCGCCGTCCTCCTGTGGCGGCGTGCACGCGTTAGCGGACGCTAGCGGAGCGCAGCCGGGCGGCAGTGCTCGGCGGCAGCCGCTGCGGCCGCCACCGGGTGGCCATCAAGGCACCCGCGAATGGCTCACCTGCTCCGCCGACCCCCCCCGCGCGGCCTTGCTCGGTGAAGCGGGTGCGCAGGGGAGCCCCCGGCGACCCGCAAACCGCCGCCCCCTGCAGGAGCGGCACAACAAGCCGGCTCGTGCCGTCAGTGATGCATTCATTGAATGCCGACCACATTAATAACCCGGGAGCCGCCCCCCTAGCCCGCCAGTGCGCCCGGTTCCCTCTCCCCCTCTGTTAACCCCCTTTTAATCAGGCGGAGTTGCTGCCCACGCAGCACCCCCGGGGCTATGGGCAGACCAGGAACGCCGCAGAGCGGAGTTGGTCAGGGACCTTTAGCACTTCGCTCCCCGGCGACTCCTCCGCATCTGCCGACGGCCCCTGTTGCGGCGGTGGCGTCGGTGATCGAGCAAGGCAGACGTCAGCGCCCGGCGCCCTTCTTACAATACCGGAAGCAGCGCGGGGGAGGGGACATTGTCATTGTAGCTGTCAACTGTCGATATGCCAGCGCCGCGGCGAGCACCGGCACACTGGTGCCACCTCAGTGTTACACTAATACATGCCATAATGGGAATAACGATTTGTAGAAACGACACGACAATAATAGCAGCATCACATAGTGGCATCAAATGACAGCATAAATACGACAGGCTCCACCTATGGCAATCCCAAGCGGCTCACAGATGATGAGGGGGCGGAATAGGCATGACACACATCCACTCCTGCCCTCCTCTGTCATCGAATGGCCGGTGAAGGGACGCAGCGGAGAGGTGATCGGGCAGGGGGGGGAGGCAAAGGGAGGTCAGGGTCCCACCTGTCCCTCACTGGTATCGGTGCGCACGGAAGCAGAGCTGGACGCCATTCTGCTGCTCGATGCCGTGTCCGCCGCCACCGCCGCCTGCGATCCGTCCGGCGAGCGCACCTGGGCAGTCGTCTGCGAATGTCTAGTCAGTCGTCTGCTCGCCCCCGTTGCCCCACCATACCCACCGACACGCGCGCACATCCGCGGCTGGGCGGACCTCCGGATGCTCTGCGCCCACCGGCGCCTCACAGCCGTCTACGGAGCCCGCCTCCACAGCGTCCTCCATCTGCCATCACAACCACGCCGTCGGCATCAGCAGTGGCAGTAGCAGTGGCGCTGCCGGGCCGCCGGGGAGCGCGGAAAGGTCAGGGAGCGGCACGGGGGAACCCCGGCACCCACCTCCCAATCCTCGCCCGCGCTCTCCATCTCGTCCTCCTCCAAAACCTGCGCGCACCCGGCCGCACGGTGCGCCGCTTAGAGATTTTAGGCTTTGAAAACCCTAAACCCTAAAAACCCTAAAGACCCAAACCCTAAACCAAAACCCTAAACGCCACAGCGCGGACCGACCCGGCGGCCATGGGCAGAATCCGGGCAGAGCTCACCTGGTCGCTGCGGATGTGCTCCTCCGGCATCCACGACTCCAGCCAGGACTCCACCGGCCCCATGGCAGCCTGCGCAGGTCCGCACACGCGGAGCGTCACCATCACCTCCCACCTGCAGCGACTCCCGGCTGGCGGCGACGCTGCTTTCTTGCCGCAAGTGTGCGTGGCAGGTCACCCGGACACCGGTCAGCTGGGCCGGGCCGGGTCGCGCACCTTTGGCATGACCTCAACCCGGGGTGTCATCTCAACGTGGTGGCTCCGCACCCCTGCGTGCGCCCCCTCCAGGTCCACCTGCGCCAGGGCGGTCACCCCGCGGTGTCAGGAGCATCGGCCGCTGCATTTCACGGCCGCCCATCATAGCCCCCATTCAGCTCATTTCACAATTAGGTAGCCAGCCCATGCCGCCATCGCTGCCTGTTCCATAAACGGCCAAACAAATAAAACAAATCAAATCAAATCTCAATGATGATACCTACCGATCGTGTGCTTTTAAACATCCGTTCATTTATCAAGCAGAACTAAATCATTTTTGTAGTTTCTAATTTGATTGTTCATTGGCGACAGAAACCAGTAGTAACATCCGCAAAAAATAACCAAACCGCCAAGGGATCAGCGCTCCGGGTGGCGTTTCCTGCACTTCCAAGCGCATCTGGAATGGACAGCTGGAGGGTTGGCAGCTGGTTGGTTGGTTTTGGGGGGGGGGGGGGGGGGGGGGGGAAGGTGCTCGCGGGGCGCTGCTTGCCTGCACGCCGCCCGCCTTGCTGTTGACCGCCATGTCGTCGCCTTCCCCGAGGTTGCGGTCTGTCGCACGGTAGCAGTACAGGCCCCACCCCGCGTAGCGGCCGCTGTGGGCGGTGCCGGACGGGGGGGGGGGGGGGGGGGGGGGGGGGCAGCGTATGTGATATGTCAGGCGCCGCCGCGGGCTTTCCAGTAACAACAACGAAGCAGACGCCAGCAGGGACAGAGAGAGGAGAGACATGAGAGGCAGCCCTGGGGGGGGGGGGGGGGGGGGGGGGGGGCGCGGGCTAAGTGGCAGTGGAGGGGGGGGGGGAAGCTTTGGGGAGACGGCGCTGTCTAAAAGTTGCTCGGCAATGGCGTACGGCCAGCAGCAGTGGGGCAACGGGGCCATCCACGGCCGGAGGGGTGTCCGAGCTACGGCATGGCGTCCACAACACACTACGGCCCGCTTTTAGCCACCAGCAGCCCAAACGTCGGCAAAGCGATGCCCTAGCGCCAGCCCTCACTAATGCTTACTCCCGCCCGCTAATGAACCGCCAAGGGCTGCTCACGGATCCTTCTCAATCTGCCCCAGCCCAGCACATCGCCTGGATCTGACCCTACAGCGGCGCCGATTGCACAGCACCACATGCTAGCCCCCGGCACGTCTGCACTGCAGTCTATACTATGGCTATCAACTCTGCGCCCCTTGCGCCAAGCCACAGGACCTGACGTCGATGTCGACCCCCCAAAGGATTCCAACAAGTTATCAAGCTTGGCCTTAGCGCCCAGACCCGAGCTCGCGCTGTAGCTCGCCCGGGCGCGACGGAGGGAGGGGCCGAGGTTGTTGAGGGGGCGGGGGGGGGTGGAGGGTGGTGCGCACGTCTTGGGCGGCAGTTGATCCAGCCGGTAGATGAAGAGGCAGAGGCAAAAGGCGGTGACGATGATGGCGGCGCCCGTCACCAGCATAGCCATCCACTGCGACCCCGCGGTGCCCACGGCAGTGCAGCACAGGAGGCGCTTGCTCTCCACAAACGCCGGCCGCACGGCCGCCTGGTTCAGCTGCGTGCCAGGCCAAGGGGAGCGGCGCCTCAGCCCCAATCGCCCGACGCAATCACAACACCCCGCACAAACTCCGCATGCGCGTGCGTGCATGTGTGTGTGTGTGTGTGTGTGTGTGTGTTAGTGATATAGAGCTGCGTTGGCGAGGAACTGCGCTGTTGCGGTGCGCAGCTGTGCGGCCGAGACGCACATCTTGTGAGCAAGGGGTGCGGTGCAGCTAGATTCCAATTGAATTGTCTATCCTGATCCTGGGGAATCATCCCCCCCCCCCCCCCCCCCACCTCGTGATAATGCCGATGAGTGCACATGATAGTTTGTGAGCTTGCGGCAATGGAGACCCAGACTCGATTCCAAGGGGGGGGGGGGGGGGGTGTCTAGAAGGATGGGCGAGGACCGGCGGAATTAATAGAAGGTAGGTTTAGGGTTGAGTTTCAGGTAAGGGTTTAGGCTTTAGGCTTTAGGTTAGCGTCACGTGGGCTCAAGGTTTGGAGTCAAGGAAGCAGGCACAACCCACCTGCTGCAGCGCGAGGTTGATGCTGTCGCGGATGCCGCCGGCAGTGTCAGACACGGCCGTGAGGTACTGCCGGGCGGCCGGCTGGAACGTGATGGCCGCCATGTTGTTGGCCAGGCTCCGCTGTAGCTGAGTGAGGGAGATGGTTGCCTGCGCGGCGACAACACACGGGCTGAGCTCAGGGTGATCCGTGCTGGTTTGATAGTTAGGCCTGAACAGGTAAAAATTTAAGTAAAGTTCGCCCCGGGGTCAGCGGCGGAAGCCGCCCCAGCACTTGACCTCGTGCGCCAGCTCCAGTCGCAGGTCTGGCATAGCCCTTGGACCATTGCCACATTCGAACTCCGACGAAGGGCTAATGCAGTAACCAGGTAGACCCGGGACACGGGGTCCGGTCGATATCGCCCTGAATTGACAGAGCCGGAATATTACCGGGACGCTACTCTACCCAGCGGACCGACAACGAGGTGGGAAGAGGTCCATCCGGTTTGTGTCGAGGGGCGCCAAGGTCGCTGTGATTGATCCATCTTAGAGAAAACAGATTCGCCTTCGTTCATTAACAAAATGCTGTCATCTATATCTTAGCGCACATCCCTGAACTCTACTACTCAGGTTTAAAGTATCGTCAACCGCAACGATGGATTGACTGAACAGAACACCGCCTTTATGGTCTAATTGTTGTTCCTTGTGAACCCAACTGGATGATAGTTCCTCAAATGTCAACGCCGGTATAGCAATGAATGTCTGCATTTGTTGGGAGACAGCGCCCTCGTGACACCGCCCTGCGAAGCTTGGATACAGCCTGCGGACACGGTGAGCTGCCCCAACATGCACTGAGACACCCACGGAGGTACTGCAACCAACCCAGGCGGGCCCTCACCTGCACCAGATTGTACCCCATGAGCTGGGAAACGCCGCCCGTGGCGGCGGTGGCGCCCTGGTTGAACATCCAGTACGTGAGCAGGCGGCGCAGCCCGGCGCGCTGCGTATCCTCCAGGCCCCCGCCCTCGCTGGCCAGCAGCAGCAGCCGCTCCTCCATGAGCGGGCACGCGTCCGAGGCGACGGTCACGGTCGTGCCGTATGGGACCATCAGGGCGAAGAAGGCGACAAGTAGCAGCAGCAGCGTCCACGTGCCCAGCTTGTAGAGAAGCGGCACCGCTAGCCACTGCGAGAAAGGCAGGCATGCCGGGCATGCACATCCACATGTATCAGCAGGGCCAGACCTGTTGGCGGGGCCAACCCAAACACTGTGGTAAAGAGCCGATGTCAGTGCCAATGGCGCCGGTGAACATTGTTTTCATCTTGAGGCCAATTGTTTCAGAGACAAGCACACCAATGTAGGGCCTGCCAGTGTTTCTTTAGCATCATCATCACCATCATCACGATGATGATTAATGCTTGATTTCTCATTTTGTGTGTGAGTTTGGGGGGGGGGGGGGGGGGGGGGGGGGGGGGGGGGCACCCACCACGCCCACCGCCAGCATCAACGACATCAGGCAGGCAATGCCAAAGAGAACATAGGTGACCCACAGGCGCGCGTCATCCACCGCCAGGCTGATGCGCTGGGCGCCAGAAGTGTCGTCTTCCAGGTCAGCCAGGAACCCGGCTGTGTTGTTGTTGAACTCATCCAGGCGCGCCAGCACTTCGCCAGGCATGTACGCGTTGCGCATCTCCTGCCCAGCCACGCACCCGTCATCATGCACATCGTGTCAGGCCGGTCAGGGCAGCAAGTCATTGCATGCCGGCTGCAGTTTC
The DNA here is from genome assembly GCA_006384855.1 of Tetraselmis striata. Taxonomy (NCBI): domain Eukaryota; kingdom Viridiplantae; phylum Chlorophyta; class Chlorodendrophyceae; order Chlorodendrales; family Chlorodendraceae; genus Tetraselmis; species Tetraselmis striata. The sequence continues at coordinate 6,624 of VCJN01001332.1, forward strand.
AATGGTGAACGTGCACCAGGCAATCAGCTGCAGATGCCGGCGCCCCACCTCCGTGGCGGCCTGAATGCTGTTGATGGTGGCATTGACGTCCTGGATGTACGCCACAGCCTCCTCCACGCCGCCCTAGGCGCGCACACATTGCCCCAACAGGGCATCAGGGCGCTGGCAGCCTTCCCCTCGAGCGCCCTCCCTTTCGGAACTGGCTTTCGCCAGCCCAGGGCACGGATGGGCGCGGCGTCTCGAGCTTCAACTGGACAGGGGGTTCAGTGCAAGCGCGCTGGGTACAGCCGATGCGCCGCACCTTGAGCCCGTCGACCGCCAGCTGCCTGGCGTTGCGGAGCGTGTTTGCCACCGTTGCGTTCAGGCTACCCACCGCCGTCAGTCTGACAGACACACATGGAGCAATGGGTCAGGCAGGCCGCAACGTGATCGCAACCCGAATCAGTGTCCGAGTATGTGACAGGACGAGCTGCTACCACCCTGACATCGTTGTCGTTGATGCCGCTGATGTGGTTGGCCGTGTGGTCATGTTGCGGTGTGTGTACGGTTCTGTCCACTGCAGCTCACGTGGCAACAGCACAGTGCATATAGGACACTGATACCGCAGTGTGCACTCACTCATTGGCGTCCCAGTACTCCATCAGCGCTACTAACTGCTCCAGCTTGTCGATGTCCACTCCCTGCGCAGCATGACGCTCGATGTCACTTGCTCTCGCCACACGGCTCAGGTGGCCAGACACGCAAGCCAATCGCCGGTGGGCGGAAAAGGGGCGCGGACGCACCATGAGTGTGTCGTTGATGGCGGAGATGCGGAAGTTTGCACGTGACGCGGCCTCCAGCCCAGCCGGGTCCTCTGCCGCCACCCTCAGCCTCCTGCATGAGCAGGCTCACCTCAGTGTAGCACGCTCAGCGCGACGTGTTTCAGACCGGAGCCTGCAGTGGCGCTGCCCTGTCAAGCAGGCAACTATTCACCAGTTGGCACCCGGGCGCTCACGTGAGCACAGCGGAGGATTCCAATGTGGTGCTGAAGAAGCGCGTGTAGGCGAGCTCCCCTCCCGCCTGAGCAAACAGCACCGCCGCGTTGGTGCTCCGCCGCAGGGGCGCCGCCGTGGCTTCCAGCGCCTCCCGCAGCCCGCCGGACTGCGTGCCGCAGAAAACGTCAGACACGCCTGCGCTGGCATGGGGGATTTCGGGTTTGGGGGGACTTGCGCAAGGGCCACAATTCGGCAAGAACAGGGCTCACCAAGCTCCCGCCGTTGAGGTAGCGGTACACGCCGTTGATGTCCTGGCCTGAAAACCCGCGCACCTGCAGCTCCAGCTGCTCCAGCTGCCCCAGCAGCTCCTACCCATCAGGCAGTAATGCACAGGGTGAGGTGAGTGGGCGCTTGGGATGGGGCGGCACAGCGCCCGGGGCCCAGGGGCTTGCGGATCATGGGGGCTCCGGGCTCTCAAGCAGGGAGGCGCATGCCGTCTCATGGAAGTACACCATATAGGGGATCCTGCCCAGGCACGCACCCGGAAGTATTCGGGCACCACCACGCCCTCCAGCAGGGCCTCCAGCAACGCCTTCGTCTGCGGAGCATCCCGCAGCATGGAGAAGCCGCTCTGCGTGTTGTTGTTGAGGTTGTTGATTGCAAAACTCGCGTTGGCAGGCAGCCTGCCGCGTGGGGGCAGGTGCAACGGTCACACACCGCCATCCACCACCCTGGCAACGCTACCCAGTCCGAACCAGAACATCAACAAAAGGCAGCGCCCATCCAGCCGCATTCCTTAGGCACGCGCCACTGTCCTGTTTCGCATGCAGCTGGGGAGCACGGCGTTGTGGCTGGCTACGGCGGCGCACTCACTGAGCAATGGTGGCGTTGACATGCGTTGCAAAGCCCACAGAGTCCACCGCACACTCCGACGCCTGGTCCAGCAGCTCCGCCAGCGGGCGCGAGCGGCCGCTAAACTCCGGGAGCCCTGCGCGCAGCTCCTCCAGGTTCCGGACAAATGTGCCGAGCGCACGCACGCCGGCCACCAGTTCAGGCACGCGGCTGATGGTGTCGTTCAGCTCCACCAGCTGGTCCGACACGCCGGCAATCACACCCAGGCGGCCCACAGGGTCCAGCTGCACGTTGGTGGTGATGATTTGGGCGACGGCATCAAACGCGTCTCCGGCCAGACTGCACCAATTTCGTTTCCAAGCGGACCCGAGAGTTCAGCACGCTTGGTCTCATGCGCATGTGCGCATCTAGGTGTATGCTTGTGAGAGAGTCACTCAGTGTGAGGCTCAGGCGGCGTGCACGGCAGGCTCACCTTGGCAGCTCCCTGTATGATTCCTGACTGACGCGCGCCAGCCGGCGGACTTCATTCTGCTGTACCAGCATCTCCGTCACAGTGTCCGTCATGTCGCTCAGGAAGGGCATGCTCGTTTCCTACGCAGCCAAACGCCCGCATGCTTCAGGAGACACGCATAACGCCGTCCATGCGGGAATTTATCCGGGGCTGCTATGTACGGCGGCCGCTGCCACCAAACTGCATGGCAAATGTTCAGGATGAGCGCAGCGGCGCACCTGGAAGTATGCAAGAGAGCTGAGCGCAGCTGAGCTGGCTATGGAGACCTGCGGCACTAGCACCGCTACCCGCTCCAAGTGCGCTGCCAGGTACGCAGAGGCCGCCGGCACGCGGTCCGTCACCCGGTCCACGCACTGCCACCGAAAGCACTGCCATGTTTAGTAGCTGCCGGGGCGCTTGCGAATGCGGGCTCGAGGGGCAAACCCTCCCTTTCTGAGCTGTAAACTGAGCTGACAGTGCGCCTTGCTTAAGAACCCCCCCCCCCCCCCCCCCCCCCCACAACAAAGTCAGGAGTGTGCCTCACCTCCAGGAGCCCATCCACACTCAGCGCATCGGCATTGGTTTGCAGGTAGCGCTCCAGCTCCTCGCTGGCATCAAAGAGCGTCGCGCTCTGCCGCACCACCGACTCCCAGAGGCCCAGCACCCCACCCGCGTAGCCCTGGCGTGCACACAGGCATCAGTTGGACGCCGTGGCTTGCCAACCTAGTCGACCCGGGGCAGAGACATGGCGGGTGCTCACCGCCCACTGGCCAACATAGTCCCAAAACTGATGCACGAACTTCGGGCCCGCCACGACGCAGCCCCAAATGCTGGCGGCGATGACGGCCACGAGGCCCAGCGTGATGATCACCCGCAGCGGCAGGATGTCGCTGCCGGACAGCACCTTGCTGGGGGATCCGGTTGGCTGGTAGCGGCTGCCGGCGCGCTTCCAGCAGCCGTACCGCAGCGCCCACAGCACCACCCGCCTGCAATAAGTTGACAGACGTCATGCAGCCGGTACATGCTCCCCCGTTGTTGAGACAATTATAAATGACAAACTGCGCAGCAGTGAGAGTAGCTGAAACTAGCTGGACTGGTAATTTAGAGGGCGGCATGCTGCCGTTCAACTTTACACCGCCTGAGGATGTAAATACTAAAAGACCTCTCATTTAAGTATGCCCCCCCCCCCCCCCCCCCCCCCCCTCAACAAATAAATATAACCCCTCGTGGTTTTTGGACCTGTCTATATGAAGCTTGCTGTTCTCGTTTTTTTGTCGCACATTTGACCCCATCGCAATATGCCACTAGTGCCTCGCCGCCTGCCGCACCGAGAAGCCACCTTCTTGCATGCACGCATACCAATACCGAGGAACCACGGCTATACCCCTAGGGAGGAGGACGGGGTAGGGCGGAAGGGGGGGGGGGGGGGGCGGTGGCGCACCAGACGGCGAATAAGAGGAAGAAGAGCAGCCCGACGGCCAGCAGCGCGGCAGCCCACGGCAGTACCCGCGGGAGCACGTGATCCGCATAGTACCCACCGTCCTGCGGGTTGAATTCCGACACGTTGCGCAGCCACGCCTCCGATTCGAGCAGACTCTGCATTGAGAGGACGCGCAGTCTGGTTAACCAAATGCTGCAGTTGAATCTATCAGCCAAACCACGGCCACTCGCTGTTTGTTGACGATGTGATGTGATGTGATGTGATGTGTGTGGCGATTTGCTGCACTGTTAGTTTTACTCTCGGGGTGTCTTCGCGTCATTCCGCCGCACCTTCCAACCACCACCCCCGCCATCCTCGCAGACCTCCACCGTCGAGAGCAGACTTCCGTTCTCACCCACCGCTCCGCTGTACCTGACTGTCTCCGAATCAACAGCCTCGATCGGGATTTCTGGGAACAAGGTCACCATGGTGCTTGTCTCTGGCGTCCACTTGGGCTGGTGTGCGAAGGGTTTGCCGCGTTGCGTCGCGCGGGGTGCCTACATTAGTCCGCGAAAAGTTCGTTTAACGGCCGCCACTTGTCGCAATCATAGCGCCGCACGCTGAAGCACGGCTGCGACTAAGCTTCGCCTGTTTGGCCCGGCTGCAAGGGCGACTTGATCAGTACATAGCGTAAAGCTGCAGGGTCAGTGTCTCGCCTGAGGTCACAAGGTACTGCTGGTTGCCGTCTGCAGGTTGTCGTGCAGGAGTCGGGCCGGGTATTGACGCAGAGCGACGAGGCGTGAGCGTGACGACAAGTTGCCATTGCCTGATGATGCGCCAGGATGCTGGCGCGTAGCTTGTTTCCGTAAAGTTGGTTGTAAGCAGTTCCTTCCCCAGTACTTTCCGTGTAGTCTCTTCACGCTCTCCCTGTATAAACTCAAAGGCGCAGGTGAAGGATAGCGTCTCTAGAGAATGCACGGGAAGTATTGGGGAAGGAAAAGTCCGTACATTTAAGCAGAACACTTAGCGCCGGCCGGGCCGCGGGGCCCGACGAGGCAGCTTAAAAATTGACGACCGGCCAGGCTAAAAAACCATCCGGCGAAGCCGAAGCGACGGCATCCGCCGGCGTGCTTGCTGTTGCACTCGTCCGCTAGAGCGACCAGCCGTACCGGAACCGTCGGGGCCCGGCGCGTCGCAGCGCGATCACGATGGCGCTCCGACCGGCCAGGAAGTCTCCGAGCGGCCCCAGCCGCGGCCGCGCGGCGGCAACCGCGGCCTAGCGCTCACCAGCCTCGATGCTCTCGCCCGCCTGCATTCCAGACTACACGACAGCGGGCCGGCGCGGCGGGGCGTAGCGCCGGCAGCGGCTTGGACAGTCGCCGACGCGCTTTCAGTCGCTGGCGCCGCCGCGGGCGCGGCGTGGGCGCCGAGGATTGACGCTGCAGCCAGGTCGCTCCAGCCCGCCCGCGTCAGGCACCACCCGGCCGACGTGTTGGCTTTCACCGAGGTCGCCGCCGCGTGGCTATCCAAGGCGCGCGCCGTGCTGGCCGAGCGGCACCGCCGTCGGGGGTCGCGCCGCGCCAGTGGAGCTGGACAATCGTCAGTGCTGCCGTCGCCCGCATTGCCGTCCGTCGCTGCGTTCCGGGGCGTCGCAGCGCCCCAGGTTGTTGCCCCCACACCGCCAGAGGAGGGTGCACCGGCCGGCCACCCCGGTAGCCAGGCCTCACGGGCTCGGTATCCGCCCCCCCCCTACTCGCCCATCTCCAGCCGGCGACGGGGTGGGGTGGGGTGCGGTGGACCACCTCTCCGACGTGGACATGGTGCACATGCCGGCGGAAATGTCCATGGAGACGGCGGTGCCTATTGACTTTCAAGAAGCGTGGGCGGAGGCACAACGCTGCGTGAATGAGCGGGTGGTGGCGGCGATGGAGGCCGATGACCCCGTGGTGTTGGATAGGGCGCTTAAGTGGAAGTACCTGCTGCCGCAATTGTTACTTAGGGCCCCGAGCCGAGGCGGACGGCGGCGGCTACAAGCCTTGGCGTGGCGCTTCCGCGCCTTCGCGGAGAGGCGCATGATCGAACTCGTGCGCTCATGGGACGACGCGCGCACTGAGGCGTTCTACGCCGGACATGCCCGCCAGCGTCGGACGGACGCCGATCTCTTTGCGGCGCTGCTCGTGGGCACCGCAGACACCGTTGTGGCGTTGGTGGAGGACGGAGAGCTCTCCCGAGCGGCGGGCCGACTATGATGCTTCCTCAACGATGCTCATGGGTCGGACAGCTACGCCGCAGAGATGCGCGAGGCGTGGGGCCGCCTCCAAGTGGCTACTGCGGGCCATCTCGGCGACGCAGATGCACGCCAGATGGAGCGGGAAGTGGAGGCTGCGTCGGGCTCGCAAAAGGAGCTGACGGCATTTCTAGATCAGGCCAACAACTCTCGGCTTCGAAATGAGGTGTGCGCTCTCCCCGCCACATGTAGGGAACGGATCTTGTTCAACCAGCTCGACGCGGCGTCAGGCATGTGGACAGTGGCCATCCCCACCGCGCGGACAGCCATGACTCCGCATGAGCTGCGGGAGGTCGCTGCCGGGTACTTCTTTCTGCCTAGCCCGTGCTTGGCCCCGGTGGTTGGGTGCCAGATCATTCTGCCCTCGACAGAGCACAACCCTGTCATTATTGATCTATACGGCGACGCGCTCATGAACCTCCCGGCGCCTGGAGACGCTCACTGGCCTGTACAGCACGACGCTATCGCAGATGCCTTCCGCGATCACTGTGTTCACGACCTAGGTATCGCAGTACGGCGGGAGGTGGATGACTTGTTCCAGCAGGCAGTGCCTCTCGGCAACACCGTACCCAGGGATGAGCTCAAGGACCTAGTGCCGGACGCAGAGCTCTCCCTTCCGGCGTTCAACGTCGTGACCGGGAGCTATGATCCCCGGAGCTTGAAGTCCACGCTGTTGGAGTTCAAGACTATGCGGTACGGGGTCAAGTACACTTCAGTGCCCCGGGCCACGGCTGTGGATCGGTTTGAGCGCTCCCTGTTGGGCGACATACAACGGGGGTTGGCTGCGCGGGATGCGGCGTGGCACAACACGGAGCCCGGGCAGAAGGGTCCTCTTCGAGACATCCTGGATATGTCGGAGTACACGGGCATGGTCTTCGGCACAGTGGGTGAGGTGAGCAAGGGGGTGCACCGCACAGTGCGTGGTATCGCATGCTTGGCTGCGGATCGGGGTGCCCTCTCATCGCGGGGCACTCGGTGCATCACCCGGGCTCACCAGGAGGCCTTGCTCGCAAGAGATTTCCTCGGGGTCCTGAGCTTGGTGGCCGCTCGAGAACGCGCTCGCTGCCTCATCAGACGGCGCAGATTCGTCTGCCATCCCGTTGCTGAAGCTGCACAGCACGTCCGGGGATCACCCACACACACACGTGCTCGCGTGGCCCGGACTCTGAACCGTGCGCGTATCACTCATCCATCCCGCCTCATGCGGGATGCGGGCCGCTTTTAGGCGGCTTGCTGTGTTGATTTTCTAATTCTAGGGAACTACCCTTTTTGTAATTCACACCGGAACCGTCCCCGGGCTGATGTACATACCGGTACATAGTCGCTACATACGGGAACGAATATCGAATGAAAGGCACAGAGTACTGCTAATCCTCATCCATGTTTATACCTGGGCCATTATTACCGGTATTTTTTGTTTTGCTGGGGGTTCGAATTAATAGTAGTTTACTATTAATTACCGTCACTGGTATTTTACTGTAGTAAGAAATTGCCGAGCGCGCGGCGCACACCGGGCCCCGCTGCGCGCCAGACACGCTCGATGCGACAGTGTTTTTTTTTGTTTTTTTCCCCGCCCCCGGGACAGGACTGGCATCAGTGAAACCCTTGCAGCGTCTCTAGGACGGCCGTTTAGGCAGCAATCCAGTTCCGGAAAGCCCTGGGTAGGCGATGCGACACCTGGATGCGACAGTGTTATTTTGAGCACCGGTAAGGATTTTTACCAGTAAAGAGTGAAGGAAACTGCGCACTGCCGTCCTCCCGCCCAGCAGAGCTAGGCGCCACGTCCCGGGCAGGCGAGGAGGCGACTGTTTGTGCCACTAGCATGCATGCGTCATGGCGGGCGAACCGGCTAGCACCCCGTCGGTACGCAGCCGATTGGCACAGTCGGTGCCAGGCCGCGGCATGTGCACTGTTGTGGTGGAGTATTCGCGTCAAGCCATGCCTTCGGAGGGAGGTTGCTCTCCGCATCTTGACATGCTCGCCCGCCGCATGCCCTGTGGAGCGCACGAATATCGTCCACATGCGCGTGGCCACCAAGACCCGCGCTTCTCTCAAACATGAGAATGTGGTGAAGTTGTAGTATTGCTATGTGAATTTGCGCTTGCTGGAGAACTACGTTAATGATGTGCTGAACATGGTTGATGAGGACGCGCTGACTGATGTAGAGGCTAACGACCTGCTGCTAGCTGAGCAGGGTCAAGCAACACCCAAAGAACCCCTAGCACCCCCTGCTGATGATGATATGATTATTTTTTGACTAATGTACGCATGTAGCGAGTTGTGAGGCAAGGTGCGCGTGGTGGAGAAGGTGAGTGCCATTCCACTGAGTGATGGTGTATGATGATCTGATTACAGTCCGGCAGGGCGCCGTGCTGATATATCAGCAGGCGCAGTGCGGACGACAGGGCGCCGGCGCAGCCGCTACGAGTGGTGCGCGCGCTACGCTCCTTAATGTGTGCTATTGTTGATTAGGGTTAGTGAGGGTATAGGATATATCCTCACACGAGTAGATATGGTGTGCAACATGCAATGTAACAAACCATTTGGCTGCCATCGCCGATGTGTTTGCGAGTCAAACGTGCCACAACATGAGCTCCAGCAATATATTACTTTATATTACTCTTAACACAGGGGGTATTTTTTTATTTGGGAGTTTTAATTAAAAGAAATTTACTATTAATTAAAATAACAAAAAATACCATAAATTACTAGGCCAAGGTATATCCATGTTACTGTCCACGTAGCGACTACAGTACCTGTACTCGTGTGAAGTTCAAAAAGGGCAGTAACAAAATCCACATGCTACAAAAAGTAGTACTAGAAAATCAACACAGCAAGCCGCCTAAAAGCGGCCCGCATCCCGCATGATGAGGCGGGATGGATGAGTGATGCGCACACGGTTCATCAGAGTCCGGGCCACGCATGCACGTGTGTGTGTGTGGGTGATCCTCGGACGTGCTGTGCAGCTTCAGCAACGGGATGGTAGACGAATCTGAGCCGTCTGATGAGGCGGCGAGCGCGCTCTCGAGCGGCCACCCAGCTCAGGACCCCGAGGAAATCTCTTGCGAGCAAGGCCTCCTGGTGAGCATGGGTGGTGCACCGAGTGCCCCGCGATAAGAGGGCACCCCGATCCGCAGCTTGTACTCGTCTCTAGCACGCGCGTACTGAATATTATTATTATTACCCTTCTGTTCTCTACGCGTAGTAGCGACTAGCGACTAGTCGCTGCTTTTTAAACGCGCGTATTCGAACTGATTGTACCATTTTTACGGCCTACTTTCTCGTCGTCAGAGTTACACCGCACGCCGCGCGGTGACGGGGTTATTATCCCTGGCTACACGTGAAAGAGCGATAGGCAAAGAACTACGGACATGAGGAGGGAAGTTCCTCCTGCTCCGGGGCCAGCTCGAAGCCGGAGCTACCTACTGATACATATGTCCCCCCCCTAGCCACAAGTCATCCTATCTAGTCTTTTGCCACAGACAAAGGTTCAGTCCTCCAAAATGTATTACCCCTCTTTCAACTTGCTCATAGCTAGATAAGTCGGGTTCGGGGGTTTCCTCCTTTCCCAGACCGCTTTTCCGGCGACCGTGTTGCTAATAAGTGGTACGGCTTTCTAGACACATGTCGTTGCGCCCTTTTGGGGTGCAGCACAAGTAGAAATAAGAGGGTTAGCAGCCATAACCGTTAAGCCTCCCATCTTCCAGTTTCGCCGCGTTAGTACATGCAGTGATGGACTGTCTCACAAACTGTTGCGAGCAAGGTCACCCCAGGTTGTTCAAGATGACCACACCCGGCTCACCACCCGTGTGTGAAATTCTCATCCGTACGTCTGTGGGTCACCATGTCAGATATAGAGAAGAACCCGTTGAGCCGACGCTCCAATCGATACAAGCAGACATGAAGGCCCAGCAGTCTACATAGCTGCGCGAGCTTGCAACAACGTTAGCTCCATTGACAGCTCGTGACCGTGTTGTTGATGGAGACGGAGTACATGGCTCTGGTTCCGGGCATCGCGTCGCGGGATAGCCGACATGCAGCGGGGGAGCCGCAATAAAGCGGCCCGACTTGCTAGAGCTAGCCCAGAGCGGCCGTGTCGGAGCCAAATCCGTGAGTGACGAGGACGAGTACCTCGCGGTGCCATAGCTAAGGCAGCGAGCATAGTCTGGTTTCGAGGCCGTTCGACCGGTGAGCCGAGTGCCTATTGGGCTCTTTCCCCAACGCACCAACATGACGAACGAATAGTACCGCAAGCAGGATGACCAGCGTGCGTCTGCCGGCCCAATAGGGGCACTAGGATGTCGTGTTTCGGAGCCCACATGTATGGCCGCTCTCTTCGTAGCTTTCGACGAGCTGCCACCTTACGTCCATGCAACCATCCACGATTTCACCCCATGATACCTCTCGCGCGCTCGGAATCACGCCGAGGCCATCGAAATTGAAATTGAAACTGATTGCAACTGCTAGTCTGCTGCATCCACTGGCCCGGACTGAGTTGTTCTTAGGACATGCTATCTCTGACCATGATAGGGAACACTAGGTGTAATTACATCTCAAGCTAACGGGCCTTCCTCCAGTGTGCCCAAGCCCCTCCTCCATGCCAGCGGGCTGAAGCTAGGACAACAGCAGCGCCCCCCTGCTGTCCCTACCTAAGTCAGGCATATCCCATTCAGACCTCAGCATGCAAGCTTTAGGCCGCCGAAGCGTCCCGCCTGCACCTACCCAAGGTGAGATGGGGGAAGGGGGCTGACCGGAATAGCTATGTGGTGCTCAGTATTTATCCACCGCTGCGCCGGCTAGTATGATTGGTGGGGGCTGCGATGCCCTCCGACATGTAATTAATTTTGGGTAGGTGTTGCCTGTGGTGGTTGTGGGAATCAGCGGTGGGTGTTCTGTGTGTGTGGTGAGTTTCTGGGTGTGTGTTGGTGTATGGGCTGCACCGGGCACAAGGTTAGTGGTGGGCGGTGGTCTTGAGTCAGCTGGCTTGGTTGTTGCTGCGGTGGCTCGCTCAGCAGCTTACTGGTGCGAGCACCTAGACGGGTGGGCTGCATCATCGTCCGTTTCCCACTTGCTGTCTGAGTCGCGGGTGCCAGAGAGGCGTGTCTTGCTCCTGCTGCGGTTGCGGGTGGCGCCGTCCGAGCGGCTACGGCCCCTGGGCTGCTTCTTCTTATGTTTGGCTGATGTGGCTGCCTTGCCCTTGCATGCTGGGGTGGGCTGGCTGGGGTGGCGTTCCAGCTGGATGGAGAAGCGCGGTGGGTTGCGCGGCTTGTGTGACTCCGCTGCGAGGCTGGCCAGTTCGGAAGCTATTGCGGGTTGGCTGGCAGGAGAGGACTTTGCAAGCAGCTATGTGGTGCGGTGGTGAGGTGGTGGAGTTTCTGCCAGTCGTTCTGTGGTGCCAGTGGGTGTCCCCTCCCGGAAAGTGCGGTGCATTGTTGAGCGTTGGGGGGAATCGAGGGATATGTCAGCCAGACCTGGTGTCTCTACTGCCGCACGTTGGGCGGTGTCCACATCCATGGCGCTGTCGTTCTCCTCGTGGTTAAGTTCGAGCTCTTCCTCATCGTCCGCCTGCGCTCCAGGCTTGGCAGCTGCTGGTGGGGCTGTGGATGTAGGTGCAGGGGCTGGGTGGGCTGTTCCGGGGGCGCGCTCCGTTGCTGCTCTGCGCTGGTAAATGCATGGCTGCCAATCCCCCCCCCCCCCCCCGCCACCCCGCCGTTTAGGGTTTGGAGTTTAGGGTTTAGGGTTTTAGGGTTATATCCCTAAACCCCTTAACCCCCCCCCCCCCCCCCCCCCCGCCCGAGTACCAGTACGACGACCTCCAAGCCCTCCATGCTACTGGCCTCGGTTGTCAAGTTCATGTTTTTGGCCAAGGGATGGACTTACTGGCGTGTCCTGCGGAGTGCGGGACGTGCATTTCGACGACTACAACATTACCCTGCAGGAGTACCGCGAGAAGGGACGCGCCAGTCGACGCGGCCCCGACGACCTGCGCGTACTGCTCCTTCCAGTGTCGGAGCACCCTCGCATTGCGCGTCTCCGCATGCACCACTGCATCGACCACGTACAATCTTTTCCCCTAACTCCTAACGCCTTGGCCGAAACCAACTTCTTGGGCGGGTCACCCTGAGCGGAGCATTTCAAGTCCTTGGACCTGCCGCTACACTGTCCGGACTGGCCTCTCTACTAGGTCCATTTGTCTTGGTCGGTCCCCCCCCCCCCCCCCCCCCCAAGCCGGCACTTCCCAAGCTCACACAAGCCTTCGCCAAGGAGCAGCACTGCAGCTAACGCCATTGGAGCTCCACTGTCCCCAGCCGCTACCAAGGCGGCTGGGCCAACCAACTCCGCACGTCCGTTCTGGACTACATTCGACCCCAACGTTCTTCCTTCACCTGGCTCAATGGTTCTTCTTTGGCCACATCCCCCCCCCCCCCCCCCCCCCACGCCACTTCCAAGTCCAACAAGGTGGCCTTCCCGGTGCCCCCTTCATGACCTTGCGCTACCCCTTCTCCGTCAATCTACCGCTCTTTCCGTTCGCTCATCACTGGCAAAACCAGACTCAACTTTGAAATGTTCTAAACTGTTAATGGGTTTCCTCCTTTCCCAAACCGTTTTTTTTTCCGGCTACCGTGCTGCTAAAAAAGTGCGTGGTACTACGGGTTTCTAGGCACCCTGTCGTTACGCCCTTTTGGGTGCAGCACGAGTTGACATTAAAGCAGCCATAGCCGCTGAGCCTGCCATCTTCCAGTTTCGCTGCCGTTCCCCCCATATAGGATCGATATTCACTTCACACGCAGCGCCCCACTGACTCCGTTTTCCGGCCCTCTACGCTTTCACTTATCAACCTTCCTGCCAATTTCGGCTCTTGTCTGTTGTAATCGAGCCTGCGCAACTTTTTGGCATAAAAGACTCACTTCGAAACCTCTGGCACGCTGGCAGCAATAATGATTCACGGAACTCAACAATAAGTATAACGGATTATTATAGGTAGGCGTACGAGTACACTTCGTGCCGCGTGCGACGCAGCGCGCTGCGCTTGATTCATCCACGCCACGCCAGCAGGCCACGGCCGCGCGCCGGCAGCGCCCACTTGACCGCTGCTTGTAATAGACGAGGCACTTGACGAGTGCCCTTGACCAACCTCGCCGCGAGACAATCCAGGCTCAGCACCGCACCGCAGCCCGCAGCTTCCCGGCGCAACAGCACGCTCCTGGAGTCGCGCCGTCACCCCGCCAGGGGTCAGTTCACGGTGGCTCGTCAAGCTGAAGCGAGCAAGCTCCGCGACACCGGGTGGGGGTGGTCGTCCAGCGAGAGCGGCGGGCGAGCCGGCGCCGACCGGCCGGCCCTCGGCGAACAAGCGGCATGGCGGCGCAGCGGCGCTGAGCAACGTGACGGCGGCGCTGAAGGAGCTGGCTACAGCGCCGACTATGGGGCTGCCGCGTATCGCAACCTGGGGGGTGGACTCGAACGTGGTGGACTTCGATGGCACGCTCAGAGGCGGCGTGGCCGCCAGGCTGGAGACGCTGGATGTGTGCCCCACCGATGGCGCCATCGAGGCGAGTCAACCCGCCCTGATATCCTAGGATCGGAGGTGGTGGCGGCGGGCAGGGAGAGGTTTGCACGCAAGGGGGGCGGGGGCGGGGGGGGGGGTGGGGGGGGGGGGGGGGGGGCGTTGGTGCTGGTGGCGTGTGGGGTGCTGACCCTCGGGCGGTGGGATGGGCGCGCTGCGCAGGGCACCTTTGTCTCGAGCGAGTTCCTGCGCAACGTGAGCGCGATAACCCCGTCGAGCTC
>VCJN01001333.1:0-67670 GCA_006384855.1 Tetraselmis striata
TCCGCACTCACACTGTTGCTTGTGCGGTACGTTTGTTTTGGACCTCCTCGCAGCGAAGGGAAAAGTATGTTTATCTGGAAAGAAAAGAATACAATACTGTATATATAGGACAGCAGGATCTCCAAGACAACGGTGCAGAGGAAATCACTATTTTGCGATCACAACCCCCAATTCAAATATAAAGGCATATGTGCCTTGCAATGTAGCATAATTCAGCACGAAATATGCAAATTTCGGGACCCACGACCGCAATTCAGCAATGATGGAGTGTATGCACCTAAACGCGGCAAGTAGATAAACGCACATATCGCGTACAGTCATGGAATGGCAATCTGCACCGCACGATTCCGCATCTTTGGAGGCAGCACATGTTGCGCCCAATGTCACGCAGCAGAGTGCGGGCCTTAGCACAGGATGTCGCCCCTCACTACTCACGTCAAAGATGATGCTTGTCTCGACGGCCGTCGGCGGCGCGATCCCCTCCTCGCCCATGGAGAGGTAGAGCTCCAGCGCACTGATGCCGTCGCCGATGAAGCAGCTGGAGAGGATGACGGGGCGGATGTGCCTCACCGTCGTGAAGAGCCCGTTGTCCTGGCGGATGAGGGGCAGACGCGCCGCGGTGAGAAACACGGCAAGCGCGGCGTGCGGCCGGTGGTATTTTCTCGTACCTTTGTACGCGCGTAATCCCGGTGTGCATGTGTACAGCCTTTACGTAGGTTTAATCCCGCGCACGGGTAGGCTGATACTCGCATGACAGGAATACTGTGCTGAGGCGAGGGCGAGAACTAAACAGTCTATAGGGATGGGAGTTTGGCAATTAGAAATATAATAGAATACAAACTGAAAACATGTTGACGGTTTGGATAACTTTGAAAGAAAACTGACAGCTACATCTTAGTCATATAGTGGCAAATCGATTTCGGAACGCAGTAACTACATTGTTTGAGTTTTTATAGCCCATTTACTGAGGAGAAGGACACGCTCATTGTTTGAAATTCGATAGCGACAGTGGAATGCGGACCGATTCATAATGATAAGATACTGTTTATCATGTTACTGGCAACGTTTACTGCGCTCTTTGTAATCCTTTTACAGTATAAGTCAACGCGCAGAAGCCGCGTATATATACACTACAGGTACAGGGACGGTACAAGTACTGGTAATCACATAGCGCGTTTGGTAAAGATTATTAACGCCGTGTACTGATACATGTACCAGATATGAAGGGTTGCGTTATCCTTACCGCGTTAAAATAGTATATTTGGATGGAACTCAAGTAATAACCATAATAAGAATAAAAATTACATGAGCTAGCAGCAGAAGGCGAACCATAATAAGAATGCAATAATAGAGTAGAACAGAAAATGCTATAAGGGTGGCAAAACACGGCCAGGCACCGCTGTTTCAAAGTGTTTGCCACCAAAAAGCCAGTATTACAAGGATCAGCCGTCATAACGACGCGGTTACGCGTACCTTTACGATACGCCGGATGTCGCGGAAAAAAAAGAAGGGATGCTGCAACGTTTAATTTTCGACGGAGTGAAATTCCTTTGGGAAAAAAAAAAGACACAATGATATGGTACTGTGGCAGTATGAAGACATGGCTGGCATGCTGACCAATATGCTACGGATGACCACTTTGGATTCAGGTGTACGCCTGCCCAGAAATCGACGGCAATGTTATCGACGAAATAAATATGGAAACCGTACGGCGGAAACGAGGTCGAAGTGGCACCGGAAGATGATGAATCCAGAAGCCCCAGATAACACATGTCCATAGGTCAGTGGCGCTCATACACACCCATCGCCCGGGCCATCGACCAACGGTCAGGCGAGATCCAGCAGCACCACGCACTGGCAGGGCTTGCCGGCGGAGCCCCGGCGGCGCGGGCCAACACGCACCCGCATGTGCTGCAGCCAGTAGATGGCCTTCCGCGTGTCCTCCAGGTTCCCCCGGCTACTGAGCTCCAGGATGATGCCCTCGTACATCTTGTGGCTGGGCTTCAGCCGCCGCCGCAGCCCGGCCTCAAACTCGTACTGCTCCCCACGACCGAGCCGGGACACGCCAGGCGGGGTCAGTCACACCGGTCGCGAGCCCGGGTGCACATCGCCACCGCAAGCGTGCGTCAACCGCAGTGGATGATTGGGGCGCGCACCTCGGCGTCGTCGCCGCAGCCAATGTCCATCAGCAACATGACCATCGTGCTCCACAGCGGCTGGATTTTGGTCTTGTGGTGGATCGCGCACTCGTTGTAGAGCATGGCAGCCTGCTCCGGCGACCGGCGCGTCTGGCGGGCGATATGAACAGAGCAGTGGAGAGGCGCCTCAATACACTGCCATGTACTTGGGGTTTGGCGTATGAAGTTGTAAGCTCGGTGCTCTTTTTGTGGAACGTTCTTTTACACACATTTTAGGAGCCAATAACACCACACTACGGGACAGCGAGGAAAAGCTTAAATTATGTACTGTAAAGCCCACACCCGTACCCTGACACCCGAAGCCGACGCTTGGCGCTGGTTAGGGTACCTTCAGGATGGCGCGGATGAGAGCGTGGAATGTCTCCAGCAGCGGCACCAGACCTGCGCGCCACACCGCACCGTCAGGCTGCGGTGTGGACCCTCGTGTGGTAGTGACACATGGTCACGTATGCACGAGTGGGGCATGCATACACTGCACAGCAACGCACCGGAGAGGTACTCTTGGTGGAAGATCTTCAGTGCGGCGTTGATGTTGCCGGCCTGAACGCACGCGCACCACACACAACACGGCTCACTGCTTACGGGTCAACAAACAGCACCAGCACGACGTGGTGGCAATTGGCGGAATGCGGCAATCGCTACGGCGTAGTGCCTCAGAACAGTGTTTGCGCTCCGTCTTAGTCCCCAGGGCTCAGTAGGCGTCGTACACTGGTGTGAAGGAGGAGGCGGGGGGAGTTGGCCAGACCTCGAGGTGAGAAAACACCAAGCCATGGTAGGTTCTCGGGCCGATGGCGAGGTTCGCGGATTCCATGTCGCGGATGAGCATCTCGACCTCGGTGACAAAGCCGTCCTGCGCGGCGAGCCCGATGTGCCTGCGTGGCGGGCAAAGTCAGAGGCGGCATGGTCGCAGCAGGAGGAGGAGGAAAGAGAAGAGGTGGGGGGGGGGGGGGGGTGGTGGGGGGGGGGAGGCGAGGCAGCTGGCGGCGGTCCCACGCGGGGTGCAGAGCTCACTGAAGGTAGTCAAAGTGCTGCTCCGTGTCCTCGTCCACCGTGTTGAACTGCGTGGGGCGCGGCTGGCCGCCGGTGATCCAGTTCTTGGTCTCCAGCATCTGCCTACGGATCTCCATTTCTGTGTTGCGCTGCTCGCGGGTGCCGCTGACCCGCCGGCGCGGCGCGCGCGGTTCGCCGTCCTTGTCCAGCTCCGGGATGAAGTCGTCCTCGTCGTCGTCCACCACCACGTCGTCGTACCACTCCTCGTCGTCGTCCGCGTCGGCGCCGCCCTCGTCGTCGTCGGAGCGCATGCTGCGCTTGAAGTTGGTGTAGATGCTCTTCTGGGCGAGCGCCATCGGGTCGCCTGCGCGGGCGGGGCAGGCGCAGAGTCAGTTCCCAAGCTCCGCCGCACCGAGGCGGACACGCCGCGTATAATGGCATGTCAGAGGCAGTCGCCGTTCCGGCAGCGAGGGCGACATCCACAGCATGCGGCGCCCCACCTGGTAGCATGTACGCCGGGGGAAGCTCCTTCGACAGGGACTCATCGTAGGCTGCGGGCCACGAGGCACCGGAGAATGGAGGCGTCAGTGCACGAGTGCCATCCATCCGGCCAAGTTTCAAGTTTCATTGCATAGCACAGTGCGGCCTTAGTTGGATCACCGCCCAGCTGCTCCCCGCTGGCCGTCTGGCACAGATGGCACGCATGGATCCGGCCCACAGGATTGCATCTTCAACAGCAGGCATGGGGGCACGCATGGGACAACCGCATGGCCGCACCGCTCGCCCTTGTCGCTGCCGTCCGCCCTCGGCATGGCACCGGCGTCCGCGCGCCCCATCCTGCGCGCGCGCCCCCGCACAGCGGCGTGCCCACTCAGGCGGGACGTCTGGCCACCCGTGGCTGGCGGTGCGGGCAAGCCACGAGGCACCCGACCTGTGGATGCGCTGGTGCACACGGGGGCATGGGGATAGAGCCCCAGCTATCTGACTGCTTGGGGCAGGCAAATGGCTATGGTGGGAAAGGGTGGGGGTAGGAGAGAGAGGGAGAGCTAGAACGAGAGAGGGAGCAAAAGGGGAAGAAAGACAGAGGAATCTTGATACAGGAGGAGCTGAGCTGATTATGCGGCCTAAAAGCATACAGTTCGAGCCCTCACTCGGGTGAGCATACCAGCTCAAACCTACAGGGAGAGAGAGAGAGAGAGAGAGAGGAGCAGCCTTGGTAAATTAGGTGGCGGAAGGCCGTGAAAGTATTCGATCTTGGATAATACGATTAGCGCTCGCCCAGCGCCTCCTCTTAGGGGTGTGAGTATCTTCTAAAGGTCAGTCCTACCCTAAGTAACGCGCCCTGCGGGGGTGCCCAGCGCGCAGCATTGTCCAAGCACGTCCCCCCCCCCCCCCCCCCCCCCACAACAACAATCGGTTGGCGCTGGCCAGTTGCTAAGCGACAGAGAGCCCCGAGGGAAGGCCACGCACGCACCCGGCGCAGCCGCGCAGAGGCGCAGGGGGGCGGCCCGCGACACTGAACGCGTCCGGAAGCCCGATGGCCTTGAGCTCGGGTGCCCTGGAAGCACCCCTGGCTTGGGGACGGCCGCCATCACGGGGCGGCGCGGTTTCGGAAGTATCGCCGCGCGCACCGTCGACAGTACCGGAGTAGTACCTGGAAACGAGCCACTGGGAGCAGCTGCCGGCCGGAGTCACCCCCGCCCTGGTCGATCTTTACCACCCAGGTTATGAGGAGGTTATACAGTCTGGGCTCTGGATCCCCAGGTGGCGTGGTGCTGTGCCGTTATCTGCTTCCGACAGCCCGCCGGGGAGAGGGGGGGGGGGGGGGGGGGGGTCTTCCCGTCGTCGCCGGCCGCATTGTGATGGCGGCATCAGCCCCGCGCCATGCATCTGGGGTTTCAAACCCTGGGAGCTCAAACACACTGGGGTGTTAAACCCAAAAAAACCTAAACATGCATGGGAGCGTGTCGAACGCGCCAGCAGCCTGCGTAATAATGTACAGTACTACGACCTGCTCGGGGCCTTGCGCGGCTGCCTTGCCTCGCCAGCGGCGGCGCGCGCCCACAAACAAAAAGACTGACTACCACGTGCTCCTGCTGTGCTGATCACCACCAACCTGACACCAACCCCACGGGGCGGGCCGGGTGATCAGCAGGTTGTTCACAAAGTGTTCAGCTGGACGCCAATACAGCAGGCTGCAGAAAGGTCCCGGAAAGGTGCCCAAGGTCCCGGGATCTTCATAGCACCGGTGGAGCAGCAGCCGGGCAGGCAGCGCGGTTGGCGCTGGTCGTCGCGATGGCGGAGGACGAGCAGCCGTTCGAGCGGCTGCACATGGACAACGACTACGAGGGCGGCGAGTGGATCGGTGGGGAATTCTTCTTCAAGAGCAAGGTGCACTGCGCTGGGAGGCCTCCGCCCGGTGGCGCAGCGCTTGCGGCGTCGCGCGGCGGCTGACAGGGCGCTGTCCTGCCCTGAGGGCGGGGGCGCTCGGCGGACTGTTGGCTGTGTGTGTGTATGTGTGGCCGACCGACCGACCGACGAACCGGGCATTGTGGGAAAAGCATGTTGGGAAGAACACAGCGAACGTTCGCAGGCGGGCGCCTGAAGCCTGGCTGTTGTGCTGCCGTGCCATGGTGACCAGCGGCAAAAGCGGCAGCAGACGAAGGAGGACCAGCTGTACGGCGTGTTTGCGGGCGACAGCGATGAGGAGGACGGCGGCGGGAAGGGGAGGCGCGGCCGGGGTGGCGCGCGCGGCAGCAAGGCGGACTACACCCAACCCGTGTCATTCGTGTCCACGGGGGAGACGGTGCAGCCCAGCAAGCCTGAGGAGCCAGCCCGGGCGCCAGAGAGGTAGACGGCACTCAAGTTGGGAGCGATGTACCACAGCGCAATGTTCTGCAGCAGCGTGATCCCCCCCCCCCCCCCCCCCCCCCCCCTTCTTCCACTGGGCCTGCCATCCGCAGGGAAGCTCCCGCTGGCGTGGGTGCGGGCCTGGGTGCTGGCCTAGGTGCGGGCGCAAGCCTAGGTGCGGGCGCCGGCTTGGGCGCGGCTGCTGGGCTGGGCTTTGGCGGTGCGCAACCTGGCTTGGGTAGTCATGGCGGCCTGGGGTTTGCGCCGGCGGCCACGGGGGCCGCGGGTGAGGTGGGCATCGCGGCGGATGAGGGCATGGGGGCTGCGGAGGTGGAGGAGGAGGAGGTGCTCCCAACCGCGTTTGGCCAGCGGTGCGCCCCCCCCCTCTTCCCCCTGCGCGCACCAGCTGCTGGCAGCCTGCGCTTACCGATGAGCGCCGCAACTCGGCGCAGGATCAAGAAGGCGGCTGAGGAGCGGCGGCGCCAGGCGGAGAGCGAGTCCCGCGCAAAGATGCGGCAGGCGCAGGCGGTGTCGGGCAAAGCCACCGGGGACGTGGGGAAGTTCGAGGCTCACACCAAGGTACAGCGGCCCGACCCGGAGCCGCGCCCTGCAGACGCCTGTGCGTGGCTGCTGGCGCGGCCATGGCATCGGTGCCTGGGGTGCCCTGATGCTGAGCCTGCTGCTGCTCCCGCTGCTGCCAGGGCATCGGGGCCAAGCTGCTGGCCAAGATGGGCTACGTGCCAGGGCAGGGCCTGGGGAAGAACAAGCAGGGCATTGCGAAGCCGATCGAGGCCAAGCTGCGGCCCAAGGGAATGGGCATGGGCTTTGGCGATTACAGTGTAAGCCCCCCCCACTCACCCACCTGCCGGGCATAACTGTCTTTTTGCGCTCCAAAGGTACCGACCGACCGCCCGGCGCGGTCGTGAGAGCACCGCGAATACGAGCCTGCCCGGCCTGCCAGAGGTCAAGTATAGACAAAACTCTAGCAGAACTAGAGCAAATGTCCATATTATACGGGTGCCAGTGCACCTATTGATGCCCGATCACAAGCCTGGCATCGGGCTTCTATGCATCACATGCAAACATTCACACCAGTAGGGCTAAAGTCTCGTCTGCGTGCGGCCTCTGGCAGGCAGGGCGGGTGTCGATTTGTTGTGTCCGCATATCGACATAGGCAGTCGTAGGTTGCACGCAAGTCCAATTTGATGCTTATGTATCGGGCCAGTATAGGTGCGGCGGGCACCTGTTCTTTGGTGGTGCAATCTCCGCCCGGTGAGGGTTGATGGCTGCCCCACGATGCCCTGTCTTGCCCCCTTCTCCCGCAGGAGTCCAAGAACGCACCCAAGATGGCGGGCGCTAAGGGCGCTGAGGCGGAACAGGCCCCGGCCGCGAAAGAAGCCCCCAAGAAGGAGCAGGGCATGTGGAAGAAGCGGCAGGCGTCTGCTCGCGTCAGGCGGGAGTACAGGACGGCAGACGAGGTGAGGCGTGCGCGGCGCTGGGGCGCCGGGCCCGGTGGGGGCGGCTGCGGAGGCGGGCGCTGGGTTGGGCGCTGTGTGCGGGGGAAGTCGTAAGATGGATGCCAACCTGTCCTTTTGTTGCTATAAACAAAGCACTCATTATACCGATTGCGGACCACCTGGTGCCGGATCATCCTGACATAGCCTCGGCGTGGGTACGCGGACGAGTTGCTCCTGCCGTTCTGCAATGTACTGATGATAAACCCCATGATGAGTAGTTGACCTGAATCCGACTGATCCAAAGTTGGCGCCAAGGAGTCGGTCGGCAATTGGGACTTAAGCTTTGGCAATAACGCTTACGATTGCATACTTGCAATTTCACATCTCATTGCTGTACTATTTGTGCCGGTAGTTTGAGAAGTGTGCGCCCCCTGGTGGTGCACGGAGGGAAGGGAGGGGGGGTGCTGATGGCTGGGTGCGGCTGGTACCCAGGTGCTGAGCGCGGCGGAGGAGGCGGCGGAGGGCGGCGCGAAGCCAGCGCAGCAGCCCATCCTGGACATGCGCGGCCCGCAGGCGAGTGCCATGACCTTGCACCCCCTTGATGCCCCCCCCCCCCCCCCCCCCCCCCCGGGCACCACCCAATCCAGGGGGGCTGGATGTGCATTCAATCGGTGATGTTGCTGGCGGAGCAGCGCATGTCGCTTCCCCTCCCCCCCCCTTCCCGGGTAACTGTCCGTAGCCGCCCTGGCTCAGGCTTGCGTGCGCTACCCCCGGGATGCCAGGCTCGCCTGGTGACCAACATGGAGGCTCTGGATGTGAAGGCGTACGAGGACGACGGCGACACGGTGCCGATGCCGGAGCTGCAGCACAACCTGCGGCTGGTGGTTGACCTCGCGGAGGCGGAGATCGCGCGGCTGGACGGCAAGCTGCGGCAGGAGAAGGACACGGCGGTCATACTGGGGCGCGAGCAGGTGGGTTCCGGGGGCGCTGCTGCCACTGAAGCCAGCCATGCCCCCTCGTCCCGCGCCGATTTTCCGCACCTCCTGCTGAGTAGTGTAGCATGAGTTAAGGCATAAGTAAGGCTTGCCGGGGTGGTCTTTGCGCATGGTGAGTCTGAGATGAGCTCTGGTCACATTCGGTCGCGAATAAGAGCGAACTGGATTCGAAAAAGCTCTTCAGCATTTTTCGATAAGTACAACCGCACGAGCCTCATGCATGGCGGGCACTTGGCCGAATGAGCGCAACCCTGGCGCTCACTGTCGTGGGTGGCATGCGGGGATCAGACCCGGCAGCAGCTGGAGCTGGAGGAGGCGGATCAGGAGCTGGAGTACCTCAGCACCATCATGGGCGAGGTGCGCCCCGGCTGCTGCTGATGCTGCTGCTTCAATGTGGCCAGCTGCCACGGCTCCTCTTGCCCCCCTTCGCACTGGGGTCCTGACCGCCTGCAACCCCGGGCCCCCGGCGACTGAGAGGATTATGCCAACTTCCTCTCAAGTGAATTGTGCATGGTCATTTAGCCAACTCAACTGCTGAATAAAGTCGAGAGCCTCAGGCGTCTCGTTGTCACCTTGCGCCAAATTAAGCAACTTTAGTTTGCAACCTCGAAGTCAGGTCAAGAGCGCACGCTGCCACCTATGCATATCATGACCGGAAATCTTTGGGGAAGATACCAATTGACGAGAGATGAATTGTCGTCATTTGATTTCCTGCTAGGGAAGTCGAGAAGGGCGGTCAACCGCCCCACATAGAGCAGAACGTTACCGCCTGCCTTTTGTTTACCGGAACTCGGGCCGCCTTCAATTACAAGAAAACGACCCCTGGGCCAGGGACGGGACCCCGCAGCGCTCTGCCCAGATCGTTACTTGGGCATGCGCAATCGTCCGCCGACGCCATCCGCGCGCCATCGTGGGTCATAACACGCGTAGCCAATTCCAGCATTGTCTCATCCTCGAACCCCGAAGAGCTAATGCGCAACCGTGGGGCGCCCCTAGGGCTGCAACTGCCCGCAACCCAAGGGACCGGGATTGGAACCACGGGCCTCTGGCATATCAGCTAGAGTGATAAGCGACGTCAAGCCAGCTCGGAATGGACTCACGCGGTGCAACCCCGGTTGCCACTGGGAGCAGGTTGAAACGGCGGCCAAGCTGGCCGCCACCCCTGACGGGTCGCTGCCGGCGCTGCACACCATCTACGCCCGCTTGAAGAGGGCGTACCCGGAGCAGTACGTCCTGTACAACATCCCGGGGCTCGCGGCCGCACACGTGCAGCCGCACCTGCGCGCCAAGCTGGCGGGGCTGCGGCCGCTGGAGGAGCCCGCGATGGGACTGGATCACCTGCGGGGCTGGCGCGCTCTGCTGGAGGCAAGCCCCCCCCCCCCCCCCCCCCCCCTAACCGCCCACCCACCCCGCGAGCCTGTGTATCACGCCTAGTTACCCGCTGAGTAACATTGGCCAAGATTGTGCGTTAAGTCCTCTTTAGCTGCGTGGTCCGACTGGGTCAAATTCAGGTGAATGGCCCCAATTTCTCGCGGTTTCAGGCGGTCACGTGACTATCCCAACTTCAGCTTGAGTAATCGCATTGAAGCCAGGTTCAGCTTAGGATTGGAAAAGTAAGCCACCACGAACAGATGCTTAGGTGTACCTTGGCATTACTGCGATGAATGGACGGAATTCCACTTCTATTTAACCCGGCCATGTGGGGGCGACCTGTCGTCCCTCTAATATGACATTGAACTTCTTTATAACTGTAATAGATCACATCAAGGTAGCCCTGCACGAAATGGACCTGGGCACAAGCCGGATATGGGCCGGGCGCCCGCGATTCACTTCCAGGTGTGAGCGCTAACCTGAGCTGGACCTCGGCAGGGCGACCACGTGAAGGACGCGGTCTTTGCGGACGCGGCGGCGGAGGACGACCCGTACTGCCGCCTGCTGGCCGAGATTGTGATGCCGCAGCTGCGGACGGCGGTGACGAACCAGTGGCAGCCCCGGGACCCGGAGCCGCTGCTGCGCTGGCTGGAGGTGAGGTCGAGCGCCCCCCAATGCTTGATACCTCCACGGCCATGCCTGATAGTCAGGGGGCAGCGCAGCTCTGCCACACCATAACACCTTAACCACACTTTGCATTCGCTACATACAACGGATGATAATATTCAACTTTGATATGATATATAAGATGTATCCCCCCCCCCCCCCCCTTCGCGCGCTCGCGCTCATCGCTCATGAGAAACTTCTCTGTAAATATACGGCTGCCGATACGGCAATGAGAAGACTGCCAACAAGAACCTGCCCCACTTGCAAGTAGAGACAACGATCATAGAGCGATAGCTACTGTTGTTACAGGCTGCATGCAAGCCCAATTTGGCGCTTACTGTGGGCGTTCACCAGGTGCGCCGGCACTGGTATCTCAATACACGGCGAAACCTGCATAGCAACTGAATATCCCGGGAGTCGATGTTGCAGAGAAAAGTCAGTATTGTTTGGATCAGCTGAAATGAAATGACTCGGCATTGTATTACGATTTCTATATTGCGGGTTGTCAGTCCCTCAAACCCTAAACAGTATACTCTTGGCATTAACCTAAAGCTTAACGAGCTGTAAAACCCAAGTAATGCCATGCTGCGATTGGGTGCGAGAAGTTTCTGCCGACTCTGGTGAATGCGCGCGCGTGTGTGTTGCCTACATATGTGTTTGTGGCATGTCACGCAGATGTGGGAGCCGGTCCTGCCGGCGCCGACGAGAGACTACATCCTGCAGCACCTCGTCATGCCGGCGCTCCAGCGGGCGGTGGACGCGTGGGAGCCGCGGCTGGAGACGATCGCCATCCACACCTGGCTGCACCCCTGGCTGGCCTGGCTCGGCACGCAACTGCGCCCGCTCTACCAGCCCATCCGGTTCAAGCTGTCCAAGGCGCTGGAGGTGACACTGCCACACCATTACTGGGCCGGATTCCGAAAATTCTGCCATGCCGCAACCACGCTAGGTGTTTGCTATGTTCCATTGTTTTTGACCCATTCACAAAAGCAGAAAGGCAAAAGCATTTATCCGGAAATGTGCGAAATTGCGCAACAAAATTAATACGAAATCTCTGACTCTATGGTACATGTCCACTCAGTGTTTCTGCGACCCGCGAGCGCAATTACATGTTACGGCGGCATGCGCATGTTGCGCCATCAGGATTCCTGACAGCGTAGTTGCAGAGACTGACCCCCCCCCCCCCCCCCCCCCCCTCTCCCCTCCCCCACGCTGCTCCACCACCAAATCCCCTTTGCAGCTCCTCCTCCCCGGCGGCATTCCCCCGCAGGCGTGGCACCCCAGCGATGGCAGCGCGCTGACCCTGCTCCGCCCCTGGCACCGCGTGTTCGACGACGCCGAGTGGGAGGCGATGATGAACCGCTGCATCGTGCCCAAGCTCGCGTTTGCGCTGGACCAGCTCGTCATCAACCCGGCCGCGCAGGACATGCAGCCCTTCCACTGGTTCACCGCCTGGGCGAACGTGCTGGCGCTCAAGCTGTCCGCGCAGCTGATGGAGAGAGGCTTCTTCCCCAAATTCATGCAGGTACGGCGAGCATGCGCACGCCTCCGCCCCCCTTTCGCCGTGCCGCGATGGCTCAGACGGGCCCTGACCGCAACGGTGTTGCCGCTGACGCGCTAAGTCCCTGATCTCCGCGTCGATCCCCCCTTGCTTCAGCCGGTTGACGTCTTTCAAACTGGCCATGGGATCACACATTGGCAGCTGAAATGTGGCATCATGCCCCGTGGCCGCCAGCGCAGTCCGCACTGTCTGACGCTCGCCCGCACACGCTCACATGCTCCTGCCTGCCCGCCGCCATGCAGGTGCTGGATCACTGGCTGGCGACCTCCCAGAATTACGATGAGATCACGCGGTGGTACCTCGGATGGAAGGTGCGCAGATTTGCTCCCTCTCATCTTACTACTTGTAACACTGGAAAGCACACCAAATGACGGCCATTGGCCTCTCTGGTATGCAAGACATCGCCGCGGCGTCACTCGTGTCACATGTGCGTCGGACGCAGGCCGCCATTCCCGAAGCGCTCGTCGATCATGAGCGGGTGCGCAGCGGCATAAACTCGGCGCTGGACCTCATGAACCGCCGCATGGCCGGGGACAGCACTCCGTTTGTCTACATGCCGGCAGGTGTGCGTCCTTGGGCTCAGCGAGCTCCCGGGCAAACACCAGCCCCTCCCCACTGGCAATCACCATGCTGACACCCCACTGCCCCAGTGACGTACTCCGTAACACTGCGTTGCCACGCCTCTCCTCATGTTGTTCACATGCCTGCGTAGATTGGCACGCTGTATACATACATAACCATAGCTACCGCAACCTTGCTCAACGTGTGCTATATATTACTGTTGCCCCCCCCCCCCTCCCCCCCCCCAAAAAAAACAACACACACGCACACAGTGGAAACCTTATACATCAAGGAATTACGGGCGCTGACGTGGTAATAAGAACGCTGCAAATAACAACCCGCACGTTTTGCCAGAAGTCTAATGTGGACGAAACTATAGCGAAACTATAGGGAATGCTGTAATAGGTAGTGGGCATGCAAGCCCACTTCGAAGCTTATAGAAAGGGTTCTTAGAGGCATCCATATGTGAGAATGTATAAACACCCAAACGGCACCCATCTTCCGACTCGATGCCGCAAAATGATTCATTGTTTGGGGGGCGCGCGAAACCGTTTGAGGTCTACAGCATCTGTCACCCGCCACACTAATGCCTCTGGACCCCGACGACGCGCCAGGCATGCCGACCACGGCACCGCAGGCAGCGCCCGGCCCCGTCAACTACGCGCCCACGAGCTCCGCCAACCTGGGCCTCAGGGAGCTGCTGCAGTCCTTTGCCGAGGAGAACGGCGTCATGTTCATGCCCAAGCCTGGCCGCATGTGGGGCGCGCACCAGGTGCGCGCCGCCGCAGCCTACCCCCCCGCCCCCCCCCTTCTGCTCTTGTCTACCCAGGCTGCTGGCCATTGTGCCCCATTGATTCGCGATTCACATGTCTCAGTGGTATATAAAGAAAATGAAGGGCGCCAGGCAAGCTCTGATGGGTTGTATATACGCATGAGCAGTGTATTCGTTCTGAGAGGACATGCTGATAACGCGTCTGCAGGTCTACTCCTTTGGCGGCGTGTCGTGTGTGATCGAAGCGGCCGCCGGCGTGCTGCGCGCCCAGATTTCCGACCGCTGGACCCCCGTGTCCATGGAGGGCCTGCTTGCCGAGGCGCGGAAACGAGGTGGTGCATGAGAGGCTTTGCCGGCTTGCTCCTGGCATCATGCGGCCACTCTGCCGGCTAGAGGGGTGCTGACTTTACACATGGTGAAGTGCGCCATGCATTCAGAAGCGTGTCAATGGCATGGTGGCACGGCGCAACGCATGATGGCATATACACATGCATCCACAAGGCATGCATGAGGCATCATGGCATGTGTCTCAATGGATGTGCCTGCTATGGAACTGCTTTCCCAACACTTACGCCAGCTTGAGCATGATCCGCCAGAGCTACTACCATTAGCTGGCTTAGCTCATTTAAAACTACAAGTATCTTGCCATCAATCTGGCCTGGTTCTACCTGCACCGATCTTGGGAACACAATCCATCCGCAGGCGTCATCGTGGGTTTGAGATTAGTAATCCGTGTGAATGCTCGAACACCGGTTTTCTACGAGTGTACCGTACGAATATATTGTTCGGAGTTTCGGATATTGTTTTCCGCGCGCCGTTACTTCGGCGCGTTGCGATCTGTTCATCGAGATATAATTATCCTTAGTTAGCGACTACAGGTATTGATCGTCTCAGCATTGTGAAAGGGATCTCCCCTTCTAGTACTATATTCCCTATTCCCTCACTGGTACGAGCATAGACCCATTGTTGCAGTGTTGCTGGACGAATATTCCGCTGATCCTGCTCCGCTCGCGGTGGCCTGCCATTTTGCACCTGTCGGACGTCCCCCGCGTGCTGTCGTGGCCGCAGGGCTGGATAGCGCAGAGTCGGGCTGTACAAAATGACGGGACAGCGCGCTGCACGCGCGTGCGGCACGCGCCGTCACCCGTCATACCACGCCGCCCCTCGTCTGCTCACTGGTGACCGCTGGCCCGCTCCACCCATCAACAGCCCCGCGCTTTTGACGACTCGTCAGCAACTCCGTAAGGCTTCGACACAATACACGCTCCCCTATCCCCGACACCCCATCCGCCCACCGCTGTACTCAAACTCCCGAGCAAACTCATCGAACTTGCCAGCATGGCCACCGACGCCATTCACCAGGATTACTATGAGAGCAGCAAGCTGGCCAAGTACCCGTTCGAGCCGTATTGGCCGGCGGGCAAGCTGCGCATCTGCGTGACGGGCAGCGGCGGCTTCATCGCCTCCCACCTCGCCAAGCGCCTCAAGAGCGAGGGTCACTACATTATCGGATGCGACTGGAAGCGCAACGAGCACATGCCGGTACTTACTCACCCTTTCGGCCACATCGCGCCCTTACATGCCTAGTGACGATGCAGGGTGCCAGATGGCCGCCCGCCGCAGTGACGGATCTCGCGAGTCTCGCCCCGGCGCTCTAGCGAGATCGACCGCGTCTGTTCGCTGCCGCCCGCCGACACGTTCGACCGCCCGACCCCCAATGCGCGACCATTGCGCCCGCCTTCTCGCCACCCAGCCAGCAAAACTCGCAGGTTTCCGATTTTTGCTACCCAAAATGCTGCCTTGGTTCCGATACGTGGCAGATCTTACGGCCCCGCCCGGTGGGGGCTCCGACACTGCCGATCAGCCGGACAACCGTCACTTGACACAATCCTCCCCCCCCCCCCCCCCCCCCCCCCCCCCCCCGCGATTCCCACCTCCTACCGCGTATTACTCAACCCTTCCACTCCCCACGCCGCATACCATTTCTTCCGCTACTGCGTCTGGGGCTCGCTGCTTCGTCGTCCTTCAACCAGGCCGAAGGCAGCACGCGCTCTCGAGGCTCGCTTGTCTCTCCGCTACCGGTGGCCTTATCCGATGTCACGCGTCTACGACGATCTCGACCCCGCCGGCACCATACCGGCCCGCGCCTGGGCGCCTGACCTACTCGCCCTTTAGCCAACGTGGGCTATCGTTTAGAAATAAGCGAACACGGGGGATTCACTGGACAAGGCTCAGGTATGGGGTCGGCGCCAAGAGAAGCGCTCGTGAGACAGTCAGATGTAGTCGACAGGGAGTGCCGTCGACCGGGACGAGGTGGTGGGCGGATGGGGAGAAGGGGTCGCAAGGCAGGCACCAAGGGGGCCAGTCGCGCCTGCGCCCGACGCTTGCTGACACGCCCCCCTCACGACCGCGCACCGCCCCCGCAGGAGGAGATGTTCTGCGACGAGTTTCACCTGGTCGATCTGCGCGTGTTTGACAACTGCAAGAAGGTGTGCGAGGGCGTGGACCACGTGTTCAACCTGGCCGCCGACATGGGCGGCATGGGCTTCATCCAGTCCAACCACTCGGTCATCTTCTACAACAACACCATGATCAGCTTCAACATGATGGAGGCCGCGCGCCAGCAGAACATCAAGCGGTGAGAGCTCCCCCTCCCCGTCCCCCCCCCCCCCCCCCCGCCCTCGTAGCACCCGACCGCAGCGAGGCCAGCCAGCCGCCCAGCGCACCACGCATATCCTGCCCAGCAACCCGACGCTGCTTGGCTGCACACCTGTAGTCCACTGGCCCTGCTGGGCGCTGATGGCGGCGCCCCTGTCCTGCCGCGCACAGGTTCTTCTACGCCTCCAGCGCCTGCATCTACCCCGAGCACCTGCAGCTGGACACCACCGTGGAGGGTGGCGGCCTGATCGAGGCCAGCGCCTGGCCCGCGCAGGTATACCCCCCCCCCCTCCTCTTCCCTCTCTCTGAATCCGTGCTTGCAGCCCACATGTTCGGCCCATTTGGCCCAAATGGGAGATGCCAGCTTTGGGCCACTGAATGCGGGTGCTCTTCAAACTGCCTGTAGTACACGGAGGGGCCAAGTGGCACTCGTGCATTCTAATTCACCTAGTGGGTTGGATCTAGGGTCTCCACACATCTTGCCCAGGACTCCTGTCTTCTGGTGTGTGTGAGGCTGTTCCACCCCTCTGACCAGGTCCCCCCTGATGGTGCTGACTTAGACCCCACCCTCCCCCCCCCCCCCCCCCCCCCCCCCCCCCCACACACCTCCCCCCCCGCGCCCGGTGACCGTGCAGCCCCAGGACGCGTACGGCCTGGAGAAGCTGGCGTCGGAGGAGCTGTGCAAGCACTACGGCTCGGACTTTGGCATCGAGGTGCGGATCGCGCGCTTCCACAACATCTACGGCCCGTACGGCACGTGGAAGGGCGGCCGCGAGAAGGCGCCCGCCGCGTTTTGCCGCAAGGTGCTGACCAGCTCGGTGGAGATCGAGATGTGGGGCGACGGCAAGCAGACGCGCAGCTTCACCTTCATCGACGACTGCGTGGAGGGCATCCTGCGCATCACCAAGAGCGACTTCAAGGAGCCGCTCAACCTGGGCAGCACGGAGATGGTGAGCATGAACGAGATGATGGAGAACATCATGACCTTTGACAACAAGCCGCTGCCCATCAAGCACATCCCGGGGCCGGAGGGCGTGCGCGGGCGCAACAGCGACAACAAGCTCATCATGGAGGCCATCGGCTGGGAGCCCACCGTCACGCTCAAGGACGGGCTGAAAATCACGTACGGCTGGATCAAGAAGCAGCTCGAGGCGGAGGGCGGCGACGCCAGCAAGTACTCCTCCTCCACCATCTGCAC
Organism: Tetraselmis striata; assembly: GCA_006384855.1. Taxonomy (NCBI): domain Eukaryota; kingdom Viridiplantae; phylum Chlorophyta; class Chlorodendrophyceae; order Chlorodendrales; family Chlorodendraceae; genus Tetraselmis; species Tetraselmis striata. Next base: position 17,278 of record VCJN01001333.1, read on the forward strand.
CACCATGGCGCCCAAGGAGCTCGGCACGCTGCGCGAGGCCGACGGCGCGGAGAACTATGGCGGAAAGTGAGCGCTGCGCTGCGCGCCGGTCAGCGCCCTGTCCTCTTTGTAGAACCCCCCCCTTCCAACGCCCCTAGGAGCCGTGGCGGCGGGCGGCAATGCCCTCCCTCCCCCACTGGCCTGCAGCAGCGCCGCACAGCAACCTCACCCCCCCCCTCCCCCCCCCAAAACACCAGCGCCCGTGGTGAAAATCACCATGACATAGCGTGACGCGCGACAGCGCCTCCAAATGTCTCAACCTGCAACAAGCAGATATACCTCCGCTCGTGCCGCCGCCCCCCCGATCGCCATTTCCAGTATGCATGCGGCTGTCTTGAGTGTGCCGGCCGAGCAAGACAGAGTTGGATGCGGTGTTGATGGCGGTCGGTCCAGGGGAAGGGGCAAGATTGCTGATAGTGAGGTTGCCGGTTGCGGTGGCATGCTTGAAACAAGGGCCACGCAAGAGAGGGAAGTGATGCGTGTGGCCAGCTGCCTTCATCGTGTGGCTGTCCTTCATTGGAAGTGCGGGTGGCGTGGGCGGGTAGAGCAGCGGGAGTGGTCGCCAGTGCAGTGATACCTGGGGATGTGATGACTGGGATCCATATGGATGCGAGTATGTATGGGTTGGGCACATTCACAGATGTGTTAATGTGTGTTTTTCCTAATGGGGGGGGGGGGGGGGGCAACACAAGGGTGATGGTATCGATGTATCATAAGGGAGGGGGGTGGGGTTATGCCCGGGGCGGCGCTTTTTTCATTGCATTGCAAAATAACTCCTGCGGTCTCGCACACCATGCCCACGATGGCACCAATTCTAAGGAAAACACTTGTGCAGGGATGAGGCAGCAAGCCCGAAAAGGGCAAAGAAAAGCCACTGCCGGCACATCACGGTGCTTGGCGCGCACATGGCCACGAGTCAGGGCAGTAGGATCTCAGTGACACCATGGGGTGCAATGTTGAGTTACTCCAGCAACATGTGCGGGCTGCTCCGAGATTGCTGGGGGTATCTCATGCATGGCTGCCGGTTGTCATTACAGCCGATGGCTAGCTAAGGATTAATGTCTACTCGCGCGGGGGGTGTGGCTAGAAGAAAGTCGGCGGCGCGGGCGCGGGGGGCGGACTTGGGGGTTGCCGGCGCCCTCTTCTTCCCAAACATGTTGGGCGTCTGGGACGCGGCGGCTTCGGCCGCAAAGGCTGAGGCGCGCTTGAGCGCGGGGCCCTTGGGGCGCGCCGGCGGCGGCGTGCGGATGTCGGGCTCCGGCACCGGGCCGCCCGCAGCAAAGTAGAGGTTGCGCTTGATGGAGAAGGTGACACTCTTGCGGGCCGACGGCTGCGGCGTCGCGGCCGGCGGCGTCGTGAACCCCTCCGGCGCGCTGGCCGCCCCATTCGCTGACGCGGCGGCGCCGGGGGTGCTCCCGTTGTTGCTTTTCTTCGCCTTGGTGGTGGACGGCTTGCCTGGAGAGTATAGATCCACCCAGCACACCTCAGTTACTTAGTCAGGCACAAAGGCGATGCAGGGACGACGCGCTGTATTGACCTGGATCCCCGACGCAGGCTGACGGTACAGATGGCCGTCAAGGAGATATGCCATGGTGGTTATGGCTGGTCGTGAAGGACTAGCGGTTGGTTGGGGATCACGGCACATGCGGCGCAGCGGTGCGCGTAGGATACGTATGGATCACCACTACCCACCCGGCCCTGCTCGCAGGGTGGTACTGCAGCAATGTGTTTTACTCAGGCGCCTCAGGCATTCAGGCTATGTGTTCCTTTTGAGAAGGGTGCACGCATTTCCATGCCGTTGCTGTGCTGGCGGGTGCGGTTGTGGGAATCCGAAAGCTGCGAAAAGGAAAATGCTAGAGGCTGTTTATAGATATAAACAGACACAAACATACATTCATGCTTATTATATTTGTATGTGTTTATTTGTATAGATTTAAGGTACATATATATACATGTCTATACATGTGTATATACAGATATCTATATATTTAAAAAGCGTACAAATCTGTATACACGTAGCGTAAAATTCTGTATATATCCGTCTTTACTTCCAGGCTGACATTCCTGGAACACACACACACTATATACATGTGTATATATGTGTCCATAAAATTTAATATTTAGAGATTTATTCATCTCTTTATAAATAGTTATATATATACGAGTACATAATATATCCGCCGCCACGTCCAGGCTGTCATTCGTGATGGGTGTAGACATCGGCATCCGTAGGAAGAGGCGTTATTGGCCTGAATATTGGCAACCTTGCAAAGCAGAGTTCGGAACTTAAGTAGGTCAATGCTACACAGGTTTGTGCATGCAATCCCCCCCCCCCCCCCCCCCCCCCCCTCCGCCGTTTCCCCCCATCCGCTCGGGCTCATCCACGCACCTGCGGACGGCTGCGGCTGCGGCAGTGCCGTGTCGGCCCGGGGAGTCGCGGCGGGCGCCTCGGGCACCGGAGTCGCGGCGGCGGGGGCGCCCTCCTTTTTGCTCCTCTTCACCTTGGTGGTGGACGGCTTGCCTAGAGCACACAGACCCATCCAGCCCACGAGTCAGCCCCAAGCGCGACGGCGGGGTCGGCCCTTGCAGCGCGTGCCGATGTCGATTCCCGACACAGGCTCACCCAAGCTAGCGCATATGGCAGTGAAGGCGAGTATACGGTGATCTTGATCCGTTGGGTCGCATGATACATCTCTTCGCAGCAGCAGTGCACCCACACATAGACAGTAGCTACCCACCTACTAAACTAACAGGCGGGCTTTCCGTTCTCGGGTCGTAGTACTGCCGTGGTACATTGCCCCGTCCATCCGGCATTATGTCAATTTTCAAGTGTGGTTATATGTGTTTCTGTGAGTGCTTCGCTGATGAGTGCGGTCGCGGCAGGCAGGACACCGTGAGTTAAAAAACTGCATGGAACATAAATGCATATTATCGGATGCATGTGAATACATAAATGCATATAGCACATAATGAAGTGCATGTTACAAATGCATATGTGTACATGCGCATTACATATAACATATAATCCAGTGCACGCAACAAATGTATACACGAATGCATACACATATAATCAAAACCATGTAATAAATAGTTACCTACATCTATATATACACATAAAAATGCATATAACACATAAAATGGAACACATAATGAAATGCATGGAATAAATGTATATGTGAATAGATATAATATAGAATTAAATGCAGGTAACATATATATACATCACTATATGGGGGCATATAATCACCAACACCGCATTAGCCCGATGCACCACGACCCCCTCCCCCCCCCCCCCCCCCCCCGCTTCTACCCGGCGTCACCAACCGGCACATACCTGCGGGCGGCTGCGGCTCGGGCGGGGCCGTGCCGGCCCGGGTAGTCGCGGCGGACGCCTCGGGCACCGGAGTCGCGGCGGCGGGGGCGCCCTCCTTTTTGCTCCTCTTCGCCTTGGTGGTGGACGGCTTGCCTGGAGCACACAGACCCATCCAGGCCGAGAGTCAGGCACAAGGGCGACGGCGGGGTCGGCCCTTGCAGCGCGTGCCGGTGTCGATCCCCGACATAGGCTCACCCAAGCTAGTGCACACGGCAGTGAATCCCGTTATGTACAGTGATCGCGACCGTACGCACGGTATACTACGCAGCGGTGTGCACCCAGTCACACCCGTAACAGGGCAATTCACCGACTGCCCCGCGCATCGGGCGCGATCTGGTTTTGGGCTAACCGATCAGGGGGATCGGTGCCTCTACGCGCTCGGCTCGCCGACAGCGGCGGTTGCGCGGTTCTCTGAGTATCGCAAGCACGGCGCGCGCCGCTCGCCAAACGCAGAGTAACCTTGAACTTGACAGAATCAGACGCACAGCAAGCATCCGCCGCATATCGCACGAGTCGTATTCCGAGTGCGCGGCTGGGAGCTGGACCCCCCCCCCCCCCCCCCAGCGCACCTGCGGACGGCTGCGTCTCGGGCGGCGCCGTGTCGGCACGGGGCCTCGCGGCGGTGGGCGCCTCCAGCGGTCCATCCTCAGCCGCCGCCGCCGGTGTGGCGCCCGCCTCGCTGTGGTCCTTCACCTCCGCGGCGCCCACAAACTCGCCCTTGCGCATCTTCCGCTTCTTCTCCTTCTTGCCGTTGCCGGCCTTGCGGCGCGCCGGGCTGGCGGCCTCCTCGGGGGCGCCGGCTCCGGGCTGCGCAGACAACAGGCCAACACCCAAAAGGGTCAAGCAGCCCGTTAAGGCAGGGGGGGGGGGGGGGGGGGGCTCGCTATGGCGAGCTTAATCGTGGTCACCATGACAGCCTACCCTACCCACAGCCGCGAATTGTCTATTAAAGGCGACTTGCGGCTTGTGACAATCTAATAAGGGTGCTTATAGGCTCGTGGGCACCCGTAGCACAACCCGCACCATAACGCACCTCAAATGGGGGCTTGCATTTGGCGCTTATATGTACCATTTGCTGGAAAGGAAGGGAGGGAGGGGAGTGGAAGGAGGGAGGGGACCTTCCATGGAGATGCAGGAGGTCAGAGGGCATCACCGCATCGCAGTTGGGAGCTTGGCTACACAGCTTCGTCCATACTTGTGTTTTTCCTCTCATTATCGCGCCGCCATCCTTATGGCAGTACGGCCGCGAATGTTCCTTTGAGGCGACCCCAACGTGAGGCGTATCGGACGAGTTCTTACGAGTTCTAATGGGCGCATCCGCACCCGCACGCCCCTCCATGCCTCACCTCCACCAGCACCACACATCCGGACAGATGGGGAGGGGGAGGGGGGGGGGGGGGGGGGGGGAATGGGGGCTTTACCGCGGGCTCCGCCCCCGCCCGCGCGCGCTTCTTGACCGCCCGCAGCAGCGCCTTGTTGAGGTCGTACAGCGCCACGCGGTTCTTCTGGCTTCGCGCCCCGCCCGCCGCCGCCTCAAAGAGGCGCTCCGCCAGCGCCTCCGCGGCCAGCGCGCCCAGCGGCCCCTCCGCCGCCTCGTACAGCTCCCCCACGCTGCCAAACACGCCGTCCCTGCCGAACCGGGCCACCGCGCAGCATCAGCGCCCAGGCATCAGGCTGTGCTGCGGGTGCCGGCGCAATCCATTGCCATTACAAGCCTCAAATGGGGGCTCGCATGCCACCCACGAGAACATCCGCTACAGTTCGGTTATGAGTCCATTTACATTTGACCTCTGGCGGGGGGGGCGCGGCCCGTTCCTTCCCGCAGTGTGATTATGACCGTGTCGAGACAAGTGGCACCGGCGATGCCTGGTCAGACTCTGGCGTCAGCCCAGCCTTCCAAATGACGTCCAAACAGCAGGCACGGCTGGCACCCCTCCGCTGCCGGTGGTTCACCCACAGGGCGGAGCGTACCATGCAACCGGACTGGATCAGCGCGGTTTCCATAGTACCGACTGGACTGAAAAGCGCAGTGGAGTGGTCCGACCGAATCAGGCGGAAGGGAGCCCCTGAGACTACCTCCATGACGAACCCGCCTAGAGTGAACCCCCCCAATGAGTGATCCCCTCCATGTAGGAAGGGGGGAGGGGCTAAAGGAGCGTAATACTAATTTACGCTGTGGATTAATACTAATTCAATCCATACCCATGTAATGAACGGGGAAGGGCCCGAAATGTTCATGCTAGAGGTAATGACATTGTACGGATAACAACACACGGCTGGTCGTTGGGGTTGGTAGTAGCATAACGAGACCCTTAGAGTAGAGCCATGATAGGGCGTGTGTGATGACTGACTGACTAGTCAGGGAAGGCGGGCTCTACCCCGGAAAGGACCCCCCCCTCCCTTCCCGCCCGGCCAGCCCGCCCTCGCTCCTTGCTAGCAGGCGCGCCCCGTGTGGCCAGCCGCGGCGGCACCTGATGCGGTTGATGAGCGCCTGGCTGGGGGTGGTGGAGATGGCAGCCACAAAGGGTTCCAGCAGCAGGCTCAGCGCAGCCGGCGGCACGGGCTCGCCCTCCGCCACGCCCGCCAGCTCCTCCACGTATATGTCCGCCAGGTGGTACGCCACGCCCGCAGCCGCAAAGTCGTCCGTCGGCACGAGGCAGGACTGCAGCAGCAGATCGTTGAGCGCCGACAGCGCCTTGGGCTCCCTGCGCCCGCCCGCCCAGCACGTGCCGGCATGCATGGCGGGTTAGAGGCGTCATCCAAGGGAGCCGGATCCAAAAACACACACATGCATACACATCACCCCTCACCTCTCCCTATATCAATATAAACTAACAACGATACACCCGTTTAAACAACAGCAAAAAGACAGCCACAAAACACTATATCCCACAAGCCTGAATAGGACACCGTCCTCGGACGCAGAAGGGGGGGGGGGGGCACCATTGGCACCGCTTCACGCGCACCAGCGCCTGCCGCAGGAAGTACCGGATGAGCAGCATGAACTTGTCCAGCCTCAGGCGGTCGATGCCCAGCCACTCGCGCCGGATGGTCAGCAGGAAGGTGCGCAGAAAGAGGAGTGACACCTGCCGGCGCAGCGCAGGCCCCGGCTCAGGTGACGGCGACGTCCATGTACGGGCAGGGCGCCCGGGGGGGGGGGGGGGGCACCACGCGGTCTATTGCAGCGGTGCGGGAAGGCGGCGGGCGCACCTCGGGTTTGAACTGCAGCTGCATCTCAGCCAGTCGCTGCGCCAGGTCATCCTGCATAGCCGACACACGCATGCCATACGAGGGTACTCAACCTGGATTCGCCGGGAAACCCCCCCCCCCCCCCCCCCCTTGCACAAACCACCACCACCACCACCTCTTGTGGGGTGTAAGCGCTGAGTGAGGGTGTCCCGCGGGTTATGTGGGCCACAAGGGCACGTCACTCGGCAGTGCGCCCGGCGATTGTGACTGGAGGGGGGTCCCCGGCATCCGGCAGCTGTGTCCAGCAGCTATGTGACCAAGTGGGCCCAATTGGGCGGTGTGACGTGAGGCGGTCCAGTTGATTGCTGCGTTACTGCCCCGTCCGCATCCTTCCAGCCATGTTGGTGGCTCGTGAGCAGGGCGAGTGGGACACGGAGATGCCAAGTGCGGGTGCTCGGGCAATTACTGGTTTACCACTACGTGGAAAAGGGGGAGGGGGGCAACACCTGGACTGGCGCCTTGTCGGAGTGCCAGAAGCAGTAAAAAATGCCCTTCCACAGCTTGAGCAGGTCGTTCTGGTCCACCGTTTGCCGGCTGGCCAGCCAGCGCGCCAGCGCCGCCAGGCCCTTCTCGCGCGTGTGGAAGTCGGTGCTGCCCAGCGCGCGCGCAAACTTGCTCTCACCCGTCTCGGCCACTACCGCCGCCGCCGCGCCCTCGCCCTCGCTGGGGACCGCCTCCACCAGCGGCCGTTGCTTGCGCGGCCGCTTGGTCGCGCGGCCGTCGGCGCCGCCGTCGGTCGCTTTGTGCTTCTTCACGCTCATTGCGATGTATGTCCCGCGCGGTGGCAGCGTAGAAGCCGGTCCAGCAGCGGCGCAGTGTGGACCAACTCGGCGCAGCAGGGGCAGCGCGGCCTTGTGCCGTGAGTTCGGTGCCACTACCGGAAGTGCTGCCGTGGAAGGAGGATTTGCTTTCCTCGGCGCTGCTCGCCGCTGTGGGAAGACGCGACTGCGCGTCACTGCGCGTGTGGGCCGATTCGATGGGCGTCGAGTGCTGATAGGTGATGGGTCGAGTGCTGGCGTAGTCGAGTGGTCGGCGCCGCCGCCGCCGCGCCGTCATAGCGACTATCGGTCAGCATCGCAGGCGGGCGCGACCCGTACGGCGACTGCGGACGACGGCTGCAGCCCCGCCTGTATAGTAGCTATTCTAGCGACTACATGCTATGATAAATATGGGTCGCTAGGTAGCCGATGGAAAATATCCATATGGCCACAGACTTATATGGCCACAGGTCGTCCCAGTGGGCAGTAGCACGTCGCTGTAGAAATATAGCGACTGTATATATTTACATATAGAAGTACTCGCTCGGGATGATTACGATGAAGTCAAACTGCTCGCGCACCTGCCCGCGACCACATCGTCAAGGGTCCGCTGTGTATCCGCTCCCCTGACGACTAGGTACAAGCACCGTTCAGTCAACGGCACGCGATACCCAGGCGTTACCCATATCGTCACTGACGATGACGATATAATTTGGCGGCGTGATTCGTCCTTGCTGACGTACCATTTGGAAAATAACCGCAGCACCCACCGCCCGCGCTCATCATCGTGGCATCCTGGAATTTAGATAGCTAGATATACGAGAAGCGACTACCGGCGCCACGGCCTACGGTACAGGTACAGATTGCTTTGATAAATATATACAAAACCAGCGAGATAATAAAACATTACTATTCCGGAATTGGTCAACACTCCACAGGTCAACGCGATGCCCGATGTACGTTGCTGCGTTATGAGCTGTATCGCGCCCGAATGGAGTTGCGGATGCGGAATCGATTCAGGTAAAGGATTCAGGATTCCATACGCACATCTGGTCGTCGTCAACGGCCCTCTTCTTGCTGCTGCCTGATATGATTGTATTTCATGCCGCCATACGTACTTTCCGTGCATTTTTTCTCTTCACGCTCTCCCTGTATACAACCGGTGTGTAACGAAAAAGATATACACTAGATATATAACTAGTACTTTTAATTACTAACAAAAAGATATACTAACTAGTACGGTGCCTATAGCATGGGCACGTCGTGGAGCAAGCCAGCAGCAGCGCGGCGGTGTTGCGAATGTGCAGCAGCCCGGTGCCGACAGCAGCGCTAGCTATCAAGAACTAGCTACACACCCCCCCCCCTTTGCACCACACCTGCAAAGTCCACCGAGCAGACGGGCCAAATCGTTGCTGCGTGCTGCGGTGCCGCGCTATGGGGATCAAGGGGCTGTGGCAGGCGCTTGAGCCGGAGCTAGAGCGCGTGGAGGGCGCGGAGGATGGCGACAGCAGCGGGCGCCGCCTGGCGCGCCTCATGGACGGCGCCCACGTGGCGGTCGACCTGGCGAGTACCCGCCGCCCGTCCGCCAGCCCCGCCCCGGGCCCGTGCCCCCTGGTGCACTGCGGATTTCAGCGACGAACCCGAAATGTGGGCTGAAGAGCAGAGACTGTCTGCGGGCATAGGCGGGCCGCCGGGCGGACAGAGCGGACACTTTGTTTCACTCTGTTTCGGGTGCCCGTATTTGTCGATGATTTTATTAGTATTATTAATACTCGCGCTGACAAGTGCTGTGGGTGCCCTCACCTGCCCGCCGACCCCACCTCTGCCCGCAGTCGATGTGGATTTTGCAGGCACAGGAGGCCGGCGCGCTGGAGGGGCTGCACGCAGCGATGCCCAGCGCCGCGGCGCGCATCGCCAAGCTCATCTTCGAGCGGGTCGGCCCTTGCCACCCCCTATTCTACCCCATCACCCCCCCCCCCCCCCCCCGGCCTTCAGCAAGGCAACAGGTTCCACTACATGGCAGGCTTGAGGTAGGAGCTACACTCAGGCGAGTTTGTCGCAACCCGCTGTGACAGGCCCATAACTGGCTGCGGCACGGCGTCGTCCCCGTGGCGGTTCTGGAAGGTACGGAGTGGGGGGCTATTCGCCACGCCGCCTGATTGCGTGCCTCAACTTTAACGGGACACACGCAGTGACGTGGGTGTGAGGCTGGTCGATGAGTGCAAGCGGGTGGCTGAGCGGACGAGCGGCGCGGGGGTACCCGCAGGCACGCCGCCGCCGGAGAAACTGGCCGTCATCCGCGCGCGCTTCCGGGCGCGCAATGGCTACGACGGCGGCGGGGGCGGCGGGGCCTGGTGGGCGGCGCAGTCCCGCGTGGCGGGCGACACACTGCGCGCCATGGTGAGCCCGCTGCTGCTTCTCTGCTACCTCCCTCACCTCCCTGACAGCGTTTGTTTATCCTCCATGCGACTGAGTTTGTTTACTGTGCCAATCAACCAAAATGTATTCCAGCTTGGATATAATTAGAATCACTGGCCAATACCTCATCGCCTCTGCCCTCACTCCTGTTTGGCTCTGTCTCGCTGCCTGCTTGGCGCGTGTGCGGGCAGGGCCTGCCGGTAGTGCAGGCGCCCGGGGAGGCGGAGGCCACCTGCGGCGCGCTCAACGCGCTGGGCGTCGTGGACGGCGTGGCCACCAAGGACGGCGACGCGCTGCTGTACGGCGCGGAGACGGTGTACAAGGAGCTGACTCTGAGCGCGCAGGTGCCGCGCAGCTCGCTTGCGGTGGTGTGCCGCATGGCGTCCGTGCGCGCGCGGCTGGGGTGCGCCTCGGGCGGCGCAGACGCGCTGGTGGCGCTTGCCGCCATGTCGGGTGGGGACTACGATGAGGGGTGCGTGGCCGCCCACACTCATGCTCTGATCGTTAAATCGATGTGCTTCCCTTGATGGATACGTCTTGTGTGTACGCCCATTTCTACGCATGTGTATGTACGGAGGTCTATAAATGTACATATGTGTGTGTATATATGATGTATATATACTTCCATATATACATACATACACGAATGTATATACCAGATACATATATGTATATTATATGGATATGGATATGGATATGTACATGGCTATGGATATGGATATGTATATACCAGATAACAGATACGTATGGTACGGCATGTGACTATCTATGCACTCCCCCGGGTGCGGACGCACAAGTTGAGACACTGCGGGTTAGAATCCACTGTGCCTTTTGGGCACCGGATGCAATCACAACAGAAGCGGAGCTTCAGCGAATGTGTTTGTTGATTTCTTGAACCGGTAGGTTACATGCAACGCCAGGTTCTCGAATACGTTTACCTCAAATGATTCGGATTCTTTCTTTCTTTGTTTCTATCGGCACCCTTACGTACTATACGGTACGCGGCGGTGGGGTTGCGCAAGCAACAGCAAAAGGGATGGACTGTGCCGAGTCCGTGTCCGCCTAAATAGCCAGTGCTGTTGAAGGGTCTAGAGCTGCTGCCACCAACCCTCCGGTGCCAGGGATGCCGGCGGCCGATGTACGAATCGGCGCAGGAAGATTCCGGAAATTTCCGGAGCATCGTGGCGCCGATTGCACACGGCCGACTAGGGCTGGCACCGCTATAGGATTGGGGCATCACTCCGTTGTCGTTTTCTAACCTCAGTTAATACTTAACAACGATTAAACTACTTCCATGAGCAGGCAGGTAGGCACTGGGCAGAGGGAGGCACAGCCAGTTTTGCCATGGAAGCCGAAGGCCACAGCGGCCTGGCGGCGCGCGCTTCCCACGTGCCCGCTAGGCCGGTGTTTGAGAACAAACAACACACCGACGGATGCGCGGGCCGGCCACACGAGCGGCGGCTGTCTCCACGCTCCCCGTCCATCGCTTGTGCGCAAGCTGCGGACGCTCCACTTGCCGAACAACGAGTATGGCTCGCGCGACGCATCGGAAGCGCCGCGGAGCCGATCGCGCAGGCGAACGCGGGACGCCAGGCTCACGCAGGGACCGTAGTGTCGCGACGACACGCGCAAGAAGATGAGATTCGGCCCCCTCTCCAACGTTTCCACCACGAGGCGCTCGAGTAGCGCTCCAGTGACACGTCGCGCGCGATAAGATGGCCAGTAATTTTAGAAGAAAGCTCCGGCGGCGCCACACGTCGGAAGCAGTAGTAAAAACCCGGCAGATCAGCGCACGACGTGCCGGGATGTCAGCAGGGTAACAACTCGGGTGTCGTCTCGCGCAAGGGTGACGGACTCCCGCCACGCCGAAGGCAAGCAGAGGTCGGAGGGATCCGGGCTGCAAGCACCATGGACGGCTGATACCACAGGGGTGTCGGACGTCACGCTGGCGGGCGAGCAACGCGGGGCCGGCGCGCGATGGGAAAAAGCGCCGGCGTGCCACGCCATACGGGCCGGCGCGGCTGGCACGCCCGCTCTGCGCGATTGGGCGGCCCATGAACAACCTAGCAGCGGAACGCCATCGCTGCGGAGGTTTAACGTGCACCGATGATGCCGAGCACACGGTCCCTCACGGCGCAGAGCACCGTGCGATTGTCTGTTGCGCAAGCAACAGCAAAAGGGATGGGGGTACGCGGGGTGGGGGCGCTGCTGAGGGGCTGCGCGACTGCGCCCTGGGCAGTGGGGCGCGCGGTGTGGGCATGGACAGGGCCATGAAGCTGGTGGGCAGCCTGGTGGCGGAGAGCGGCAGCGAGGAGGGCATTGTGGACAAGCTGTGCGGCAAGCTGGCGGCGCCGCCGGACGACGCGCTGGCGGCGCTGTCCAGGTGCACCGGCTGCCGGCTGTGCGGTACCGCCCCTCAACCTCCCCCCCCCTCCCCCCCCCTCCTGTCATCACATCCACACCACTGTCCCAGTGCACAAGCTGCGCATATGTCTGCTAGCACGTGAAGGAGGAAGGATGTAAAGATGTTATTGTCTTCAGTGTGTGTTACTGTCGTGCACCTGGCATATAGTGCATGCCTACATTTAAAATCTATCTTCAGAACGTGTACCGCATGTACAATATGAATGTACACTGGTAGTGTGTGTGTGTGTGTGTGTGTGTGTGTGTGTGTGTGTGTGTGTGTGTGTGTGTGTGTGTGTGTGTATGCCTCAGTATAGGCATACAGGCATCTGCACTCGCTCGTCAGAGAGAGAGAGAGAGGGGGGGTATCATGCATGCAAGACTGGTATATCATCTATGCTTGTGACTGTTGTTTGCTGCAATACACTTTTCACGACAGTTCTTTTCTGAACATATAACTTATCAACTTCTGAAGGAGATAACGAACAGAGAGAAAAAGTATATATCAGTCCTGAAATGTATCAGATTATGACACGAATACTAAATTCGTCGCTGCAAATAGTTCATTGTCTTTGGAATCGTGAACCCAATTGAATGTTAAGATACACACTCCTACTGTCACCACATCGGTGGCGACTGTTATCTGGCTGGAGTGATCCTTGTATCATCAAGGCTCTCCTGCCACCCCGCCCCGCCACCCTGCAGGCCATGACTGCGGCAGCACCGCCCGCAAGTGCACCAAGAACCGCGGCTGCTCCGGCTGCGGCACACAGCCGGTCGCGGAAGGCGGCAACGGAGCGGGCGGCTGCGTACCCGCCCCGCCCACGCGGCACCAGCCCCCCTGCGGCTGCGCCTTCCACCGGCTCACCCTCGAGCGGCAGGTCGACAGGGTGCGTGCGCCCCGCCCTCATGCTGGCGGCGGGACCTGAGGAGGCACACCGCCCATAATAACACCCTCAACCGCCGGCTGATGCGCCGCACGTTGTGCCCATTGTGTGCGAGTATGGGATGGCGATTCAACTACGGGTGCTGACTTGTTAGCAAGAACACTGCAAATTGGATCCTGCCCTGCCTGCCAGAGGTCAATCATGGACGAAAATATCACGGAATTATAGCGAATATTATCATAGGTTGCACAATAGTTCATATAAGGAGCCTCAAATGCAACCTGTGAGAACATTCACTATAGCTCCGCTATGGTTTCGTCTTTGCATTTGACTTCTGGCAGGACATGCAGGTTCCTATCCGTAGTGTTCTTATTACTGTTATTATCATTGGCGCCCGTAGTAGATGTACAACGCCACGTATGAAACCGGTTTTGCGGCGTGGATGATGGCAAAAGTGCAATGTCCGCCATTCCAGAACGCTGTGCCCATAATATGGCACGGAAGGCTAAGCGCCACCCGCCCCCCCTGGCGACTGCTGGCCTGCCCGTAGGTGGTGCGCATGGTGGCGGGGCAGCCGGGCTTCCTGGACTCGATGCGCGTGGCAGCGGATGCGTACCAGCGGCAGCGGCAGATGGCGCTGCGGCACGTGCGCCGGCTGCAGGGGCAGCTCCCCGGGGGCCGCTTCCGCTGGGAAGGGCGGCCAGACATGGAAGCGCTCATGGGCAGCATGGGTGCGGGAAGCCTCCCTCCCCCCCCCCCCCCCCCGTCAATATCTTAAGATTATGCATCGGTCACATATACTGTTCCTGCATCAATGGGCAGTACAAACTCAAACAATGTACTTAGTGCTAGCCGAATCGCAATAAGACTATCTGTAAGCAATCCGACTATCTGTAAGTAATCCAATCTATCAACACGAACTCTATTCTATTTGTATTCTATATTTCATATTGCCGAACTTCCAGCCTAATCCCTGGTGGTGCAGATGAGCGCAGCATAGTCGGCCACTGCAGGCAAACGCCGATAACGACCTAACCGCTTCGGAGCAAACATGGGGAAGGGGGGGGTCTACGCGGGTGCCGACGCACCCCATAAGGACTAACCCCATTAAAAACCTGCAAGTAATTGGGGTATGTACACTGGCTATAGATAGTCCCGCTCCAGTTTGTGTCTATATTTGGCCTCCTGCGGGTAGGGCGGGTGCCCGTTGACCGTGTTCTCATCGCCACCACAGCGCCCGTACTCCTGCTACGTGTTGATACACAGAATCTAATGGTAGCGTGACGCTACCCAAAAAACGCCCTGGGCGGCGATACATCTGAGCGATTCAACATTAGTCAACAATTCGGGTGCAGCGCAGGGAAGTGAGTTTGCGGTGTATAGGGGGGAAGGGGGCGGGGGGGGCTTCGCCATCACATCGATGTCCAGGCCTGGTATCCTGTCACTACTTCAGTGCGCCCTCTACAGTGGCGCCACCCGCTGCCAGCCATGCGCCCCAGCCAGCCGCTCTCCGCGCACAGGGCTCACGTGCTCCGGGCATCTGTTGCCTCCTGCCCTCGTTGCCGGCCCCCACAGGGCACCACATCGGGTGGAGCCGCGCCACCATCCGCCGCAAGGTGCCCCCCCCCCCCCCCCCCCCACAGACACACACACACACACACTCCCTCTCTTCCACAGCAGGAAAGCTGTCCAGCGCATGCATCCAGAAGTGCGCCTCCTTTCCATAAATCTGATGCGTGTGTGGACGCATTATACTTGTGCAGTGTTAGCGTTTGCGTCATGTTTAAATAAGGTATTTTGTTGATTAATTAGGGTGTATTTAATATATTTACTGAAGGACAGTTGAAGTAGATATTTCAGACTCCAAGTTGCTGTGCCAAGTGAAGCTGATTTCTGGCCTACCTTTTATAGCAACAGGTCCCTGACCTCACCCCCCCTTTCCGTTCATGCGTTCATGCGTTCATGCGTTCCGTTCTGTCCAGCGCATGCATCCAGAAGTGCGCCTCCTTTCCATAAATCTGATGCGTGTGTGGACGCATTATACTTGTGCAGTGTTAGCGTTTGCGTCATGTTTAAATAAGGTATTTTGTTGATTAATTAGGGTGTATTTAATATATTTACTGAAGGACAGTTGAAGTAGATATTTCAGACTCCAAGTTGCTGTGCCAAGTGAAGCTGATTTCTGGCCTACCTTTTATAGCAACAGGTCCCTGACCTCACCCCCCCTTTCCGTTCCCTCTACTGCCACCAAAATTGCCGCTGCGTGCCCACCCATCAGCGCCTCGCAGAGATGCGGTGATATTACCCCCCCCCCCCCCCCCCGCCTTCACACCTGCAGGTGCTGCCCCTGCTGGTGGAGTGGGACATTGCCCACGCAGGCAATGACGGCGTTGAGTTTTGCGTCAAGGCAATCGTCAAGGTGAGGCGACACGGGGAGGATGGGGCTGTAGAAGGGGAGGAGGGAGGGGGGGGGGGGGAAATGCCATCTTGGGCAGCCCCCAGCGCGGGGTTACCCCCCCCCCCCCCCCTTCTTCCTCCTCCTCCTTGCCACTGCTCATGCGAGCTCCTGTGCGTTGGCGCCCTCGACTGGCTCACTGACTGACTGACTACAAATGGGCCGGCCGGCGCGCGCAGGTCAACGGTCAGGGCGAGGAGGCGCAGGCCGCGAGCTGGCGCTACCTACTCGAGGTCAGCTTGGCCCAAATTGGCCGTCCCGAGGGGTTGCCGAGGGTGGGCGGGAGGATGGGGTTCGGCTGCCGATGCTGCACGGGGACAGATGAGAGGGGCAGCCCTTGTACATGGTCGGATGCAGCAGGGAATTACCACCGACAATCAAGCAGCCCAGCTTGATGCAGCGACTGTAAGTTTATATATGCTTGTATATATAGGCCAATATTTGTCTTTAAGCGTGTGGTATAGGCTTTTTATAGAAGAGTTTATACAATGTATATAAATGGCACATAGCGTATGAATACGCATGTACAAGCTTATATAAGAGCGTATGTAAGACTTCAAGTAGGTATAAGCTTATGTGGTGACTGCGTGTCAGATATCCATTTCCCTGCACGGCGCATGAGAATGCGCAATGATCTGCGTGCAAATTTGTGAACTCCGGTATGCTCAACTCTATATATACATATATATATATATATATATATATATATATATATATATATATATATACATATCGCAACCCTGCTTTGATTCGCTACATACTGCTGAATGTTACCAGGCCAGGCGAGTCAGGGCGGGTGGGTGGGGGGGGGGGGGGGGGGGGGATCATGAGAATCTGGAGACATGAGAATCGTTAGCATTGTCACTACGATGTTGCGAAACACTTCTTTCTTTCCTGGGCACCACGAACCTGTTTCCATGTGTTTATGCGTGCGCGCGCAATAACATATAGGTGTGTCTATACCACCCGGCGCGGCTGCTCGGGGTTGCCAGGTGGATTGTGCACCGCGGCCTGAGAGCCGCCCGCAGTACCCGGCGTACCGGGACAGGAAGGACTACCCGCCGGGCGGGGCGGCGGAGGAGGCGGCGGAGGCAGAGGCCCCGCAGCTGACGGAGCGCGAGTACGACGGCGCGGTGCTGGCGAAGAACCGGCTGGCGCGCACGGTGCGCATGTCGCTGGTGGACGCGAGCCTGCCGGAGGTGGTGGCGGCGTTCCAGGCCAAGTGCGCCCCCCCCCCCCCCCCCTGCCTCTGCGCCAGCTCCTGGCCCCTGTGAATGAGTCCCACCCGCCCGCGGATCAAGATCCGCACTGTCCATAACTCCGCAACTACCGGAGCGCGCCTGACCCAGAGGCCGCACGAGACCCTGGCAGCCGACCCCCCGAGAGGGCATGCGTGTGTGAATGAAATCGAATTACAACGTGCTGCTTACCCCGCCCAAGCCGAGTTGTGCTATACTACGAACCCGTCATTATCTTAAGGGATTCGCAGATCCGGCTGGGCATGTGTGTGTGTGTGTGTGTGTGTGTGTGTGTGTGTGTGTTGAGGATGCTTATGAATGGCTCATGCGCCCCCGGCCAGGCAGCGCAAGAAGTTGGAGCCGCCGCAGCCCCGCGTACGCGCCCGAAAGGCCAGCCTGCAGCCGCCGGCAGGCAAGCCGATCACCAACTTCTTCGCTGTCACCAAGGTGGGGCCGGCTGATTGGTTGGGGCCGGGGCCTGCACTGCCGGAAAGCGCGCCTGCTGCCCCACTGCGCCGTCCGCCAGCCATCGCAGCATGTGCCATGCCCAGAACTATCCCGGACGGAAACACCGCGAATGTCGGGGATCTTTTGGGCAGAAGGGCATGCGCTTTTGTGTTGCAGTACATTGGCGCTGAAGGAAGTGCCAAAGCAGTAACGAGGACGCTGCAAATGGGAACCCGCCCGTCGTCCTGCCAGAGGTCAAATGTAGACGAAACTACAAAGGAACAAATAGCGAATGTGTCCCACTACAGGTTGCGTGCAGCCGCAGTTTGAGGCTGATGTTTGGGGTTCTGATGGGCTCGTGGGCACCCGTGTTGGGAGGCCATGTATTTGGCCATGTTCAGGGGGGGCGGGGGAGGGGGGGGGGGGTCTCTTCAGCTTGGCTGTGAAAGTCATCATGATGGAGTGCTCGCGGCCATGCATCATTGTTATCCGCCAGTTATCATGGATGCCAGACGTCTGCCACTGCTCAGCGCCTCCAATTCACTGCCTCACAAGTAAAAAAGCGCCAGGCTACGGTGGCTATGGCGGCTGACCTCCCCCCCCCCCCCCCCACCCCCCTTGCCTTTCCCTCCGGCTTGGTTTCTGTCATGCGCCGGTAGGGTGCAAATAATACGAGCGCCAAAGGCGTAAGCGGCGACGGGGGCAGGGGCGCACCCGGGCACCCGCCGCTGGAGCCAGTGGTGCCGGTGGCCGCACGGACGGCCGCACCCGCCTCGACAGCCCCAGTCAGCTGTCAAGGCTCGGCGCAGGACGGCGCAGGTGCTGCCGCAGCCCCCCGCTCGCCCCTATTCGCCAGCAGGCCACAGGGATGACGAGAGGTGGCATGCTTTTACACTGCAAGAGGAAGCGCGCAGGGTGCCCGGGTGCATATGAGGGAGGGCTGCTCCAACTTGAGTCGATCGGGAGTTCCGCGAGCGCTATTATTAGAATGTTCGTCGACAATCCGGTTTTTGATAGTACTCATTTTACGCCGCGCCGCGTTCACCGTTACATTTCAGGCGGCTCGCGGGTCGGAAAGTAAGGAATTGCTTTGCTGCAGCAAGTAGGATGATCCGTGTTGTGTTCGGTGTGTCTTCTGATGTAATTCAGACATAAAGATAAATACAGTTTCCCCCTTTTGGCTCGGAAGCGGGGGGGGGGGGGGGGGGGGTAGGCTCGAAAACCATGATGTACCACGAACCCAAAGCGCGGTTACGTGTGCGGTTCGTTCGCGCCCAACTCTGGTCGCGTTTCATCTCGTGAGGTCCGCGATCATCATCTTCGCGTCTTCGCTGTTCAGTGCCGCTGCTCTCGCGCCGCCCGGGGTTGCGCTCCCCCAACGGAACTACCCATGTGCAGGCAGCGCCACACTAGGGGCGGTGTATGATGGCTGCAGACCGCGCGGTTTGGGTTGCTGTTGCAGTGATGATGTTGAGCAGTGCGCCCATTGGCGTGTCACCCGTACAGGGGGACAGGCTAGCACCAAGCCGCGCACCCCCAAGCGGGGCGCCAGCAGGCGCCCCAGGCCGTACCGGCGCGGGCACGGCCAGGGCAAGACGTTGGCGCGGGTGGGCGAGGCCGACGGCGGGCCGCTGCGCGCGTGGCTGTTTGGGCAGCGCGACGCCGCTGCCGCCGCGGAGCCTGGGCAACCAAAACTGGGCGGAAACCTGCGTGGCGCGGTACCAGAGGGTGGCAGTGGGGACGATGAAGAAGGTGGGGAGGATTTTGTGGTGGAGCTGCCGGACACCCCGGCGTCATGCATCGATCTCACGCAGGCGACTCCGGAGCCGCGCCGCTGCGCGGATGAGGAAGAGGTCATCATTTTGTCTTGAAATCGAAATTGAAAACGAAATCGGTTTCAAAGTGCTAACCGGCCGCTCTCCGCTACTCATACTGAGTTGTTCTTAGGGCCCGCTATCTCCGACCTATGTTGGAAACACATGGTGTAATATGATTACATGTGCTAGACGCAACATTCAAGAAATCCAGAAGGAAATCCAGAAGAAAATCCAGCTACGGGCCAACAGAGGCGGGAACCGCCATGGTAGCCACCGACCAGGCATCGCCACCAGCCAGCCGCCGCTCCACGCAGTAGGGACGCTCTCCCCAACACACAATCCCGGGCCACTCCAATAGCGGCACTAGGCCGAATGTGATGTGAAGGCGCCGACAGGAAAGGAGCTTCGAAGTTGAGGTCTCGCAGCAAGGAGCGGAAGTGGGGGGATCCAACCCAGAGCGGGGCGCCACAGGCGTGCAACATACGCAGGCCACCCAACGCCAAATCCGCCGCCAGCTCGGTCGCGTCCTTTTCCGCCAAACGTAGAACGCCTTCCCCAGCACAACATCCCGGGCCACTCCAATAGCGGCGCTGAGCCGAATGTGATGTGGAGGCGCCAACAGGACAGGAAGGGAGAAAGTGCTCAACGAGTAGGGAATGGAGAGCCGACCGGGCCAGCAACGACGTAAGACGCCGGTGTCCAGCGCGCGTTGTTCTGCCCAGCGCCAGATCCGCCGCCAGCTCGGTCGCGTCCCCTTCTGCCCAACGTAGAGCTCCCTTCCCAGCACAACATCCTGGGCCACTCCAATAGCGGCACTAGGCCGAATGTGATGTGGAGGCGCCGACAGGACAGGAAGGGAGAGGGTGCTCAAAGAACAGCGAACGGGAACTTGACCGGGCCAGCAACGACGTAAGACGCCGGTGTCCAGCTCACACTGCTCCTCCGCGGCAATGGCAGCACGGGCAGGGCCAAGGCTACCAAGGCGCCACCCGTGCACGATCCCCGCCCCCATCCCCAGCCGGGGGTGGAGGCGGAGGAAGGGCCCGCGATTCCGAGGGCCGAGGACGGTCGTCGGGCCTGCCCAGGCGGCGGCGCAAGAGAGGGACACGTGATAGTGATGTAATCACAGCTCAGGCTACAGCCATCCTCTTTCGTTCCCGAGGCTCTCCCTCTTGCACGTGATCTGTGCAATTTTTGGATAACTACGGGTAAAAAGCAAAGTTCGCCCCGGGACATCGGCCGAAGCCGCCCCAGCACTGGACATCTTGCGTAAATGCAGTCGGAGGTCTGGCAAAGCCCGTAGACCATTGCGTCATTCCAACCCCGAAGGACTAATGCATCAACCGGGTAAACCTAGGACACGCCGGGACAATATATTGCCGAATATACATCGGCCAAGAGTCGATACCCGGACCTCTCGCGTACGAGACGGCCGCTCAACCGAGCGAACAAGGGATGTACGGCGGGTATTCGGAAGTGGGTCGGGCGACTACCACTACAGGCAGTGCAGAGTTCACAAATGCTGCACTCGCCCCTCCATAAACTTTCTTGCACATTAGTAATCCACCGGCACCGCGTAATATTACGGCCGTGCGTCGTGGCTCCACCTTCTCCTTCGCTGAAAATATCCCTCAGGCCGTGGCGGTGATCGCGCCGGGCGTGGCGGTCCGCTGGCCTCGGCCGCAGTTTGCCGTTGCTGCCCCCTTTGCGCTTGTTTGAGTTGTCCACAGTAGGATCCCCAATAAGATGGGCTGGAGGAGGAAAGGCATGCACAGACCTCCCCCCCCCCCCCCCCCCCCCCACCCACATTTCCCATGTTCGCGCGTCGTCGCTCCATCGACATGCCGGTCATGCCCGGCTACGCACCGCCGCCGCGCGCCTCGCCGTACTAGTAGCCGCCCGTCAAGGATCCGGTTGGTATGGCTGCTAGCAGACTCCTCCCGCCGCTGCATGGCCGCGATTCCCTCGGGGCACTCCGGCTCCTGTTTCGTGGCCCCTTTGTCGCCGCCGGGCTAGGCCTCTCCACCGTCCCCAAATGCTCTCCCCGCCGTTAGGCGCCGGACTCCTACCTCCTCACCGCTCGACGCCCTCGCCGCAAATTGAAATTGATTTACAACGTGCCGACCTGCTGCTCTCCACTGCCCAGGCCGAGTTGCTTTTAGGACCTGCTTTATCCAACCTCTGTGGGAATCCTAGGGATACCGGATGCAGCTTCCGGCTTTCCTCCTTTTCGCCCGCGCCCCTACCTCCTCCTTCCACGCCGCTTGATATTGGCCTCCCCCGCCATAGCGGGGGTGCCATGTATGGTGATGTCCGGAAGCGTGTCGATTAGTGGTGGGTGGGTGTGGTAGGGTTGTGGGAGGTACTGGGTTTGGACTTGTTAGGTTTGAGGGATTGTCGGGATATGCGGAGGAGTGTATGCAGCCATATGATTGCTTGGATGTCTTTGGAGTTTTTTACAGAGGCGGATTGCAGCGGCGTTGGGAGGTGGAGGAGCTTTGTCCGGGGCTTGCTTCATGGGGCGCAAGACCGTGAGGTTATGGATGACTTCTAGTGTGAAATTGTGCATGGTACCACTGCGGCCGAGGGTGACAAGGATGATTTCAATTGGACACTTCCAGCCTTGTTGACGTAGGGCGTTCACCATTGTTGGTATTTTTCGTGGATAAGAGCGTGTACAATGGCATGATTGAGGTATGTGCAGTACTTGAATTCGATTATCTGTAGTTTTTGGACTACTTTGGGATCGTTGTTGGGAGATATGGTTTCGGTGACCGGGTCCCAGTCGAACTCGACGATGCGTCGTACTGCGTCCGGCTTGCAGTGTTCGGGCGGAGGTGGGGCGTAGCATGGTGGTACGTGGGAAGCAGGGTGGGTGCTTGGGGGGCCGTGGGACCTTCGGTTTCCCCTTCTTGGGTGTTCGCTAGGCGATCGGGGATGTTGACGCACGGGACTGTGTGTTTGATTCTGTCGGTTAGGTCGGATATCAGGGTGTCTCTGTTGGTGGAGGAGAAGTCAGCCACATGATTGTTGCCCGCGTCTGTGGATGGTACATACTACGAGCCGGCGACCGCCGTTAAGGACTTTCAGCTCGTTGAGGAGGAGTTTAATAAGTGTGCTATCGTGTCGGTCTGTCTTATTAAGGCCTGCCATGGTGGAGCCGTTGCCTGCCATGGGGGCGTTGCTGAGGCGCTGTCCGCATTTCCCGCATGTGAAGGACGCCTGACCTTTGCGTCTCATTCCGCTTGAGTGTGTCCCCCACATGAATTCCACATGTCCCCCAGTTATATCCGAGGTAGGTGGTGATGTCCGAGGGGATGACAAGATCCAGCCAACTACGCCTGGTCTATGAGGTGGGAGGGTAAGGTTTCGTCGGAGGCGTCGCAACCTAATGTAGCGTTGGCGTGTTTCCGGAGGGCAGTTTTCAGGTTGTGGGGGGTGCGTGTGAGTGGTGGTTGGCACGCCTTTGCATAAGGTTCAGCCACACGTCATCGGTTGGTTCGAGAGTCGCGCCTACGGTTAAGATAGTGCCAGGTGGGATTATCGCCGGCGGTGGTATCGGCTTGTTTGTTGCCTTTGACCCCAATACGAACTTTGACTTTCTAGAGGATGGTTCGGAGTCCCAAATTCGCTCGGTGTCGGAGTTGGTGTACTATGTGTTCGAGTACAGGTAGTACTTTGTGATCGTGGCGTAAGGTGACCGGCAGGTATATCATCCGTTCTATTAGGTGAAGGGAGATGGCGCTATCTAAGAGGATGTGCTCCGGAAGGTCAGACTCTAGTAGTGCCACCGATATGGCGGCCAGTTTGGCTCTGGTGATGGTGCGGCGAATTTCGTTTGCGTCCGCTCCCACTGCGATTGGTTTATTGCTTGGCGTGTAGACTACCCGCCCGGCGCCGATTCCCACCCCTCCGTAGTTGGCAAGCACGTTTCACAGCCAATACTATTATTATTCGGTGGTCCGCCGCTGCAATATCATAAGATGGGAGACAAGTGGGCGGTGTGTGGGCAATGCTCAGGATCGCATATGCGGCAGGGCATCTCAGGTTGCACAAGTCATATTCTATCCACATTGCTGCTGTCCGGGCGACAAGCACTAGGGCGAGACAACACGAGAGGCACTGGAAATGGCCCTCCAGGTAGAGCTTTGCGCGCGCTGCGGAAGCATGCCGGGCCGCGGCTTTTGCGCCAAATTCCGCTTTTAGGGGGGTGGGTAGGGTTTGTGCCGAACCTCAAATTCAGATAAAGTAGGATAAGATACTACCAAGGGCATCAAGTAAGGGGTACCTTCGGGCTACCCGAAGCACGCTCCTTGGCCACACTGGCGCCCTCTAGCGATGCGCTAGCCATGCGGGGAGATTAGGGCAAACTGCCGTCCACTACCGGCGCCGTGTCTAGTCGGGAGCCGTAGTGCCGCTCTCAGTCTGCCCGGCGCTAGTTATGGGAGCCACCCAGGGTCGAGAACTGTCATGTGGCATGTTCGGGGCCGCCGGAGTCGCAAGTAGCATCACGCATCACGCGTTCGCAAGCGATTGGGGGGATGGGCGCGAATAACCGAACCCCGGAAATAATCGCGCTCACTACGTACACCCTAGTAAGCCCTAGTACTGGTGTAGTACACCCTAGTCATTTTGGACATGAAATGTGACGTCTCCAACCAGACTGTACATACCGGCACGACTAAAGCGACTAGATTAGTTAGGGCCTCTGGACGCGTGACGCCGAGAATGCTACGATTTAATCGGCTGCGAGTTTTACGCTTTATTTTGTTTCGGTAGCGCGAAGAGGATAGAAGACGCTCGATTGTCACGCTCCACGCGTCACGCGCGCCACATCATGCGCCGCCCGCCAGCGCGTTGTCACGGGCGGCAACTACCGCTGCATTCCGCGGCGCCGGCCGGTACTGGTATGGGACAATTTCGAAAAACCCCACTCGCGCACGCAACCCCGTATCACCCGGCGAGCCCGTCTGGGGTGCACCACCGCGCCTGTCGATCCGCCGTATGGGAGTGTTTCCTATAGTCCTGGCCGGTACCTAAGGCGGTCGGTAGAGGAGGGACGCGCATCGGCATCCGTCAGCGCTGATATTTACCTCGCTCGTCCGCAACCATTGTAGAGCAGGCATAGAGCAATACGGACGTGGAAACCTCGTCAACCCCCGGTGGTGATCCGCTACGTGCCGCCGTGGTGTCGGAATATATATCGCCTCCAGGGCGGAGGCGTCGGCGGCGGGGCTGGCGGATTGGCACTCGAGAAATCTGCCAGCCGCCCAATCAACATCGTCACCCGTCCCTTTTTTTGAAGGAGAATTCGAAACAACATCCGACCTAACCTCGTTTATGGAGTTTCCTCCTTTCTGTTCCGGCTACCATTGCTGCTAAGTGGAACGGGTTTCTATGTCACTTGTCGTTGCGCCCTTTTGGGTACAGCACGAGTAGACGTAAAAGCAGCCGTAACAACTGAGCATGTCATCTTCCAATTTTGCTGCGTTACTACACGCGCCGATTAACATGTTGCGAGCATGGTCACAAAGTTGTTTCAAGACCACACCCGGCTCACCATCCGTGAGTGAAATTCTCATCCGTGCGTCCGTGCGTCACCATGCCAGATGGAGAAGATCTTGTCGCCGAGCCGACGCTCGAATCGCTACAAGCAGACATGAAGGCCATGTCTACATTGCTGCGCGAGCTCACATCTGCGTTGTGACGGCTCGTGAGCGTGTTGGTGATGGGGCCGGAGCACATGGCTTTGGTTCCGGGTAGGCTTCGCGGGACAGCCGACATGCAGCGGGGGAGCCGCAGAGCGCCCCGACTTGCTAGAGCTAGCCTAGAGCGGCCGTGTCGGAGCAAAATCCACGAGTAGTATCGTGATGAGGACGACTGCCTCGCGGTGCCACAGCTAATGCAACGAGCAGATACTAGTTACGAGGCCGTTATACACTGGTCAACCGGGTGTCCTTGCGTTTCCCTTGCTTTGAGTACCAACCTAACGAACGACTACCTCGAGCAGGATGACCGGCGTCTACCAGCCCAGAAGGACCTTTGAATGACGTGTTTTGGGGCCCACGTGGCTGCTCTTCTCGTGGCCCTCGACTAGCTGCTACCTTACGTCCCTGCTACTAATCAAGACTTATTCACCCTACTACCTCGCGCGTGCCCATGATCACGCCGAGGCCATCGACAAGACGTTTCGCTTCTATCTAGCCTTCGTGCGGAGGCTCGACGAGAGATCAAGCGTGTGCACGGTGACCATGGTGTGCTTGACGTACTGCGGGCCCAGCATTTTCACCCTGCCGCCAAGCATTTGGGCTCTACGATTTTTGGGGATCTGGTGAAGGACTACGAGCCTCGTGTCATCTTCGAGGCGACGGTCGCCAGCAGCGTAAAAGCTTCCGCTACCGCTCAGGCAGCGGCGGCGCTCGCTGAATGCGGGCGTGGACGTGGACGTGGCGGCGGTCGCGGGCGTTGCCGCGAAGGTGAGCACAAGTGACGCTGTGGGACGCCTTTCGTTTGAGCTGCTGACGCCTTTCGAGGTCACCTTCGGTGACCGCCGCACAGTGAAGCCTTGCAGCTTAAGGCGGAATGAGCGCCATGTCTCCGGACCGGACCTCCCACCTTACACATTTCATTTAGACCTTCTTCGATGCGGCTAAACCATCTGCACACATGTAGATTATATGGCGACTCAGCAATCCGCCTCCCGTACATCTCATCATTACATCCTTCGGTTGTTTCACTACGTGTTCCAACCAGTTCGCAACAATAATCTCGCGCGTGTACGTTACGTGCGTGACATGCGCTACGCGCGCGACGGGCGCGCGAGGCGGCCCTCCTGCTTGAACCTTGCCCCGCACGAGTGCCCTCACTAACCCGTCCATCAACTACCGACCAACCGCGGGCAACCTAACTGTTGCGGCCGAGTACTTTGCTACACTGAACCGGCCCCATGTTACTCCGTCGGCCAAGCGTCGTACTTGTGTAATTTCCGAGCCCGAAGTTGTCGCCCCATGGGCTGCTTCACTTTGGTCCCATCTCAGGAAGCATTCGGCTCGGGCGAGTTGGGACAATGGGCCCTCGACCTACTCTCCAGCTCCCTCAGCGCTCAGACGCTCAAGAGCTACGCCGGCATACTGTCTCAGTTCACGGAGTTCCGCAGCGACTCCGAGAACATCAGTCCGCTGGAAGCGACCAAGGACTGATACTGTCGTCTAGTACGTCGCTTCGATTGGTGAGCGGGGTAGCATTGGGGCTAAATCGTTAATGCCCTACCAGTCAGCAATCAACACGTTCTTCGAACTGCACAACATCGACCCCATCGCTATAAGGACATCATGCACATCACCGCGGCGCGTCGTGGCATGTTACTCAGGCAACGCCGCATTGAGGCTGCCCCTTTGCGAGTCCCATTGCCTGCTGATGTCGCTTACGTCGTTGAGCGGGCCGAGTTGATTGTGTCCGCTCTCCCCACGCCCGAGTGCCAGTACGACTTCCGAGCCCTTATGGCCTCGTTTGTCAACTTCATGTTCTTTGCTAGGGGACTTACTGGCGTGTCCTGCCGAGTGCGGGACGTGCATTTCGACGCCTACAACATCACCATGCAAGTGTACCGCGAGAAGGGGCGCGCCGGACGGCGCGGTCCCGACGACGTACGCGTGCTGTTCCTTCCAATGTCGGAGCACTGCGCCCCCGTGTCGCACGCGTCTCATACATGCACCACTTCATCGACAACGTACATTATGCCCCCCTGCCCCATGTTGTCTTGGCCGACACAAACTTAAGGGCGAGCAGTCCAACTCTTGGACTGCCGCCACATGTCGAAATGGTTCTCCACGGCCGTTCGTCTCGTCGGTCTTGCCTCTCCCGCCGGCGCTTCCCAAAGCTCGCACAACCTTCGCAAGGGTGCAACATTTGCTGCCAACGCCATCGGAGTTCCGTTGTAGTCCCACATTTGCCGCCAAGGCGGATGGGCCACGGACTTCGGCGTCGTTCTGGACTACATCGACCCTAACATCTTCCCTTCGCATGGCGTGTAGTTCTTCTTCGGTCACATCGCGCCCCTTCGCCACTTCTAAGTTCAACAAGAATTCGCAGCGGTGGCCCTCCCGGTGCCCCCTTCGTGACCTTGCGCTTCCCCATCTTCGTCAATCTACCGCTCTCTCCGTTCGCTCATCAATGGCAAACCCAAACTCACTGATCTAAACTCGTTTATGAGGTTTCCTTGTTATGTACTCTACACTGTTGTACTTTGTACTGCGGGAGCCGGCGAAGGAGCGAAGAACTGGCGACTGAGGCGGACGAGAACGAGTACAAGCCAAGCGAAGTACGAGTATGAGCATTGCGAGTGCGAGTACAAGTGAAGGCGAAGTACTGGTACGAGGACGACGAGGCGATAGTACGAGCGACTACAAGGCGACTAGTAGTGCAGGACAGTATTACGAGTACTCACATGGGGTGCGAGTAACCACTTGGCAAGAACGGTAGCCGGAAAAGCGGTGAGGAAAGGACGAATGTTATGTACTCTACACTGCTGTACTTTGTACTCGCACTCGCAATGCTCATACTCGTACTTCGCTTGGCTTGTACTCGTTCTCGTCCGCCTCAATCGCCAGTTCTTCGCTCCTTCGTCGGCTCCCGCAGTACAAAGTACAGCAGTGTAGAGTACATAACATTCCTGCATTCCTCACCGCTTTTCGGGCTACCGTTGTTGTTAAGTGGTACGGGTTACTAGGTCACCTGTATAGTTACGCCCTTTTAGGTACAACACGAGTAGACATTAAAGCAGCCGTAACAGTTGAGCCTGCCATCTTCCAATTTCGCTGCGTTACACGCAACGCCCCCCTGACTCCGTTATCCCTCCACGTTTTCACTTACCGCCGTCCTATCCTAACCAAATCACTGATTTGGAAATATGCTTTCGCCCGTGCGAGAATAGCATGCAGGAATGCATCCTATCTTGACCAAATAGCGACCGTGTTTGCATATCTCGCGATTTCAACTCATGACGCCATCTTCGCCCGGAACGGTATGTAGCCGCTCTTCCCCGCCCCGCCATAGGCTATGGGTACACTGTGAGATTCAGATGTGACATACAGGTGACGAAGCACTACTACTAGCGACTATTATTTATCCGTGAAGGCTGCTGCTGGTGGCGGCACGTCCATCCAGTTACGTGCGAGTACATCCGGCGTTATTGCCGGCGGGCGATAAATCCTTTTTGTCATCATTCTGGTAGTCGTACCAGCCCGGTGAAGCGTACATGGCACTGACGTACAAGGTACAAGGTTGTCCGTGTAGTACCGGGTAGTACGCGATATATTTATTACGCCGGTACCGGGTATCTAGTACCCGGTACCCGGTACCCGGGCACGATGACGAGTGGTCCTGTGGATAACTACGACTATTAGTACATGGGAGCGCAAATCTCAGCCGTACTATTCGGTAACACTGGGGAATTTTGTGTACATTATAGCTAGTACTGCTGAACGGGCCTGCCAGCCGTCCGATCAAAGGTCATCAGATGGGCGGTTTGGCTGCCATGTTTTGCCAAAGAGTGCTCACGTTACATAAATATTCGCGAGGGGGAGGGCGGGGGCAGGCCGCGGTTTGCCGAAGAATGATTGAATTACAATGTTCGCGACAGCTGCCATCGGGGAATGTGGCCCGGGGGGGGGGGGGGGGGGGGGGGGTGCGGGGGCGGGGGGACCACGCCCGCCCCGCCCCCCCCCGCCCCCCCTCGCCGCCAGCCGCTCCCGCCTGGGGGGGGGGGGGGGGGGGGGTAAGGGGGCGGGGGCTACTGCTTGTTCTTGTTCTTGCGTGCCCGGGGGACCCTCCGCTTCGACGATCTCGCTGCCTCCGCCTCCGCCTCCGCCTCCGCCTCCGCCTGCGCCTCCGACTCCGCCTCCGACTCCGCGACCGTCAGTTTCTTACCTCGGCGTTTCTTCACTGGCCTCTTCCGCTTCTTGTCATCCGTCAGTGTCTTCACCACCCCGGGAGGCTGTGCCGTCGACGACGCCGCCATGAGCTTCCTTACCTTCGCGTCGGGACGCCCCCTGTGCCCAGACACCCACAACAAGCCACAATCGTTTCGCCTTTAAGCGGCTGAGGATGCGGCCTCCTCGGCCACCACGAGTTGCGCCGCTGGCACTGTGGAAGCCTTGGCGTTGAGGTGGGCCTTACGGCGCTCCCGGACGAACCCGCGCGCGGCACAAGTTAGCCACGAGTGGGTGCGTGCTAATGCGGAGGATGGAGTGTTTTGTTGCGCGCCCACCTTGTCACGCGTTTCCTCATGTCTTTCTCGTCCTCCTCGATGCCGGCGGCGCGGACACGCGAGACAACAAGGCTCGCCGCCCACTTTTGCCCGGGGGGGCGAGGTCGGCCATGGCGCTGTGAGCGGTGAAGGGGGGGGGGGGGGGGAGCGGGGGGGGGGGGGGGGGGGCGGGGGGGGGGGGCGGCCGAGGTGGAGAAACTAACACCCAGTCGACGACCGCCTTCCGCAGCAGTCAACGACACATCGGAGGCGAGGAGCAGCGCGCCACTACTATTTATATGCACGTATTGTCAAGAGCTAGTCGGTGCGGCATTGTGTCGGTGTAATTTCGCAATGTTTATTGTTGAAGTAGCACGGCGTAATGGATACGGCGAGTGAATCCGGGATAATGTGTGCGACGAATGTGCGCGCGCAGCGTTGTGCGGCGGTGTGCGGCGGTGTGCGGCGGTGTGCGGCGGTGTGCACCGATGTTAATATAGTGTGAATGTTATATCGGCCGTAGACGATCAGGTCTGGCAGCACCGCCCGTGCTTGTAAATAAGCGACAATGGGTCTAGTCTCCCGCTAGTCTGTGCACCGCAAGTGCACTCCGCAAGCCTCGCCTCCATCCGCGTCGGAACCGGTAGTAAGTGTTGTTGTGTGCGCACATCGTGACAACATTACACGGTGGCAATTGCAATTATTAGCGGTGGATAATGTGAAGGCGTTTTCGAAATCGACAGAGAATGAGGCGGTGCTGGCGGAGTGCATTGGCGGTGCATAGAATAGCGTGTTGCTGGGGTTTTGGCTGCATCGGACGCCGTATTCCCACCCATCCGGCACGGAATGTCCGGTTTTCACACATTTGTGTGTTAATCAAGCAGTATGAATATTACGCGTCTTTTACGCCGGGTGGATGGGCATCCGGCGTCCGATGCACCCCAATTATTTGCAGCACGCTACTCTACGCACCCCCAACGCACTCCGCAAGCCTCGCCTCCATCCGCGTCGGAACCGGTAGTAAGTGTTGTTGTGTGCGCACATCGTGACAACATTACACGGTGGCAATTGCAATTAGCGGTGGATAATGTGAAGGCGTTTTCGAAATCGACAGAGAATGAGGCGGTGCTGGCGGAGTGCATTGGCGGTGCACAGAATAGCGTGTTGCTGGGGTTTTGGCTGCATCGGACGCCGTATTCCCACCCATCCGGCACGGAATGTCCGGTTTTCACACATTTGTGTGTTAATAAAGTGTGAATATTACGCGTCTTTTACGCCGGGTGGGTGGGCATCCGGCGTCCGATGCACCCCAATTATTTGCAGCACGCTACTCTACGCACCCCCAACGCACTCCGCAAGCCTCGCCTCCATCCGCGTCGGAACCGGTAGTAAGTGTTGTTGTGTGCGCACATCGTGACAACATTACACGGTGGCAATTGCAATTAGCGGTGGGTAATGTGAAGGCGTTTTCGAAATCGACAGAGAATGAGGCGGTGCTGGCGGAGTGCATTGGCGGTGCACAGAATAGCGTGTTGCTGGGGTTTTGGCTGCATCGGACGCCGTATTCCCACCCATCCGGCACGGAATGTCCGGTTTTCACACATTTGCGTGTGAATATATATAGTGTGAATATTACGTAGGCGTCTTTTACGCTGGGTGGATGGGCATCCGGCGTCCGATGCACCCCGAATCTCACCAACACGCTACTCTACGCACCCCCAACGCACTCCGCCAGCCCCGCCTCTTTCCGCGCAGGTCCTACGTTCCATTGTATGTATATACATACGTACATGTACTGCTCCGAAACCAGCCCAAAGTTAATGAGTGCACAAGTGTAAATGG
The DNA here is from genome assembly GCA_006384855.1 of Tetraselmis striata. NCBI lineage: Eukaryota > Viridiplantae > Chlorophyta > Chlorodendrophyceae > Chlorodendrales > Chlorodendraceae > Tetraselmis > Tetraselmis striata. The sequence goes on from VCJN01001333.1 coordinate 48,450, forward strand.
GGGGGGGGGGGGGGGTGGGGGGGGGATGTGGCGGCGGGGCATCCACTCACACATACCCCGGCGATGCATGACAAATATTACATGCCGTGGCGGGTCGGCGGGCCGACCCGGCGGGCCGACCCGGCGGGGGGGGGGGGGGGGGGGGGCGTCTATTCAACCACACGTGCGACAGTGTCGTTTCGTGGAGCAGTATATGTGCCCGGCCTCATTTATACCGCCCCCTACCTGCGCTGCATGGTCTACCCCTACGAATTACTTAGCACAAACCGCCATTACTTAATAGGAACCTAGCACAGCCAGGCTTATATGCCCGCTTTCCCGATCAACTTCTACGCACTTTCCGTCCCTCAACCGCCGGACATGGGGGTTAAGCCGCCAGCCTCGGCAGTTGCTTAGCCAGACTTGGCATCCCGTACCGTGTCCATGGCTTCGCAGCTCTGCCGCTGGCACACGCCGAGTCCGGCGCTTGCTGCCGCGGGGTTGCGCACGCATGCACGCACGGTAATACGCCGCCGACGCCGCCACGCTTACTTCCACCACCTTCGCCAGCCGCAGCTTCGCACGCCTTTCCGCCGACATACGAAACGCACGAATCCCCCCCCGTCCCCGCGTCATGTATATTATATTCGAGGCGACTATGCGGGGCGCAGCACACGCCGCGGCGTGGGTCGGCGGAGCGACAGGCGGCGGGAGCCCTAATGGCCGGGCAGTATCCACACCCACACAGGCACCGCCGCTCACCTCCGACGCGGATGAACCGCCTCCCAAAGGAAACATGCCGGTTGGTGGTAAGCCCAGCAGGCGTGCGTGGGGTGCCGGCGCCGGTACTGGTGCGACGGAGCTGTCGCGTCAGGAACCGCACCGCATGTGGAGCAACACATGGCGGTGCCGGCCCCACCTATGTCTAGGGCCACCTCCTCACAACACCCCGCCACGACGGCGTCGGCCACCGCCGACGGCGCCGTTGCGGGGGGGGACGCCCTGCCAGGCGACGATGATGCGCCTGGTGCGCCGCGTCAGGAGGCGGAGGAGGCCGTGGTCGAGGCGACTGATCGGGCTGAGGGGGTTGTCGAGGCGAGCGAGGCTGCGCTCGCGCCACCCGCCCCGCAGCCACCTGCGGGACATGCCGACTTGCTCGTCGCCATGTTGACCGGAGCACTACGAGCAGTGGCGGGAGGCGGCCACATGCACTATCATGTGCGTGTCCTGGCCGGACGCCCGTCATGCGTGGACTGCGGCCAACGGACGGACTGGGAGTGTTGCTGCGACGGCACCCCGGCTGTGTGCGGCCCCAAGTACCCATGCATGGCGACCCATCAGCGGGCAGTCCCCTGCCCGACCACGGCCACGAAGAGGGCGGAGTTCCGCCATGTCAGGGACGCGTTCCACGACGCGACTCGCGCCGCCGTGTGTGAGGCTTCCGAGAAGGCACGCGCGGCTGGTAGGGTGCGCAGGGTGAGGCGGCGGACGGCCCAGGAGCTGAAGGAGAGCGAGACATGCCGTCAGTGAGGTCGGGCGCAATGTCATTGGGTGGGGCACACGGACGTGTAACACTTGCACTTTGCGCGTACTGCTGGGTTACATCCAGGCTGCGTCACACTATGCAACCGGAAAGGCTGCGTTGCTACTGCAAACGATGCGACGCCTCACTCTGTAGCAACCGCTGCCGCGCCTATCCCACAGCCGCTGCCCCCCCCCCCCCCCCCCCCCCCCCCCCCCGCGCGGGATCCCCGCCATCAGCAGCTTGCACTTGCACTTTGCGCGTACTGCTGGGTTACATCCAGGCGGCGTCACACCGGAAAGGCTGCGTTGCTACTGCAAACGATGCTACGCCTCACTCGGTAGCAACCGCTGCCCCGCCCATCCCACTCGGGATGCTGAGAGCAGCTAAAGGGCACCGGGGGCGGGGCAAGAGGGAGCAGGGCCAATGATTGTGGAAGAGCGGGGACCCGCTTGCATGCCATCGTATTATATCTTGCACAATATCTGTTGCTGCACTCATATCTCACATCACTAGCTTAGCTATAGTGATCCCCCCCCCCCCCCCCCCGCACCGCGTACGCACAAGCCTGGGTATACGCATCAACTGCCCGCCGGGATGAGAAACTGGTATTGGTAGTGTGTCTGTGGGGTGGAGGGGGGGCAAAAGAGTTGCCAATTGCTGCCAAGCTGGTGCGTTACATTGGGGCAGGCGCTGGGCAGACAATTGGGGCTCGCTTCAGAGCATTGTCTAGTGCCTATGCGGCTGCGCCGCCTCCGCCGCATGCAGACTCTGCGGGCTCACCAGCACCGCCACCTCAGTCATGCGGCCCTGCATCCCGCAGCCCGCCGCCGTCAGCCAGATCAGAGGTATCCAGAAGCCAGTGCTGGGGTTGTTGCGGCATGACCGCATAGTTTTCAGCGGCTGCCGTCCACAGCTTGTAATGCATCCCTTTCCGCCGATTCCGCTGTATGCGCTGTCTTGGCGCCGCGCTGCCCCGGCCGCCGCGCCTTGGCGCCGCGCTGCCCCGGCCGCCGCGCCTTGGCGCCGCGCTGCCCCGGCCGCCGCGCCTTGGCGCCGCGCTGCCCCGGCCGCCGCGCCTTGGCGCCGCGCTGCCCCGGCCGCCGCGCCTTGGCGCCGCGCTGGGTATCGAGTCCTCCCCTCCCTAGTGAGCGCGTCCACCTGCGCCTTGCGCTCGGGGCCGTCCTCCTCCGTCAGCACATTCTGCAACCCCCACCGCGTGACGAACCACGCAGCTCCTTGCATGCGCTTGTACATGTGCCCAAGCACCGCCTGGGGACGCGAAGCTCCTTCTCGGTCATGATCGCCTTCACCCGGGCCTCCTCGAGCAGCGGACCGGCGTTAAGAATGGAAAACGTTTCCATGTGGTGCAAGCAGTCCTCCATGACCCAGCCGGACTGCACCGTCACCTTGCCTGACCCTGCAGTCATGGAGGGGAATGCCGTCACGCCCACGCCCACGCCCACGCCCACGCCCACGCCCGGGGGGGGGGGGGGGGGGGGGGGTTACCTTTCGATTCTTGGACACTGCAAACGAAGGGCGCAACCCGCGTTCAAAGTTGCTGGGTATCGGGACTAAAGCCTGGCGCCGGTCTTCCTGCTTCATAGCTCGGAATCCAATGTGGCCCTGCACGGTGACAAATTTCCTCCAGAAGTCCCTTCCAAAGCCAAAAAAAAACAGGTGGAACGGCGCGAGGGGGAAGAGGTTGATCATGCTGACATAGCCCAGGACCACATGCACATGGCACACGCCATGGCAGCCAGTGTTGTGCTTGGCCTCCGCCAGCCGGGTTGTGTTGAACGCACGCCGGGCAAGGTGCGTGATTCACTGGACAAGTCATCGCCTTGATGGACGGTTACCAAGCGAGCCTCCCCGTCCGCATCCACAGGGGGGTGCTCCTGGGCAGCCGCCATAGCCTCCACAACCTGCCACGCCGACCGGGCGGGTGCGTGTGATTCCATACAACCGCAGTTGAGTGGTGCCACCAGCACGCAGGCCGGGCCCACTCACCTCTGAACGCAGAAGGTCCACAATGTCACCGTCCTCGAAAACAGCGCGCCACTGGGTCGCCCCGCCAACACCCACTCGGTAACGACGCCGGTTATCACGCCGTAGTGCCATACTCCCCGGAACTTCTTGGCGATGACCTTCATGTAGAAGTCGCCGGGATCGCCTTTCCATATTACGCCCTCATCGCGGGTTCGACGCCCGCCGGCGGCCACGCAGGCGCGTCGATGTCCATACCGTCTTCGCCAACGGGGTCCTCCCCCACGCCCATCACATCGTCCACCTTCGAGCCGCCGTCGTCCGAGACCGGCGCCGGCGGGCCGTTTCCGACGGCTGCAGCTACTCCTGCTGCCGCGCTTGTTGCTGCTGTTGCTGCTGTTGCTGCTGCTGCTGCTGCCGCCCCTGCTGCTGCTGCTTGTGATAAGGCGGCCTTGCGGCGCAACTTAGCCGCACGCTTCAACGAGTGGCTACAGTTCGGGAATTTTAGGAAGTGCCGCTCTCGCGCCGTCCTTTCACTACTACCCGTCACGATGCCGTGGCAGTGCTTGCATGTGTACACGCCATCCTTCGACACACTCGCTATCCATCCCTTTGCCGGCATGCCTGCTGCCGCGCGCGGGGGGCGGGGGGGGGGGGTTGAGAGTTGGGGTGGATGTAACCCACCACCGGCAGGAAACACAGATGCGAGTGCGCGGCTGTCCGCGCTTGATTCAACGGTGAGCGGCGGTGACCGTGAGGCGACCCCGTACTTCATGCGCGTGCTGGGGCGTTACACAATCATCAGCAGTTAGGGCGGCTGCATTAAAACGCGCACCTACGAACACCACCTACCGCCTACCACCTACCGTACCACCTACATCCGCCCACACCTCCGCCCGTCGTGCCGCACATCGCGGCACACCGCGGGGTCAGCGGTCAGCGATGTGCGGTCAGCGATGTGCGGCAATGTGCAATGAGTGCGTACATCCGCCTGTACTTAGCCCGGGTGCTCCGCGTCGGCGGGCGACACGCGAGCCCGCGTGCGCATATCAATTTGATGAAATTATGGAAACGAGAAATTCATATAGTACTTTACAGGTCGCGCGCGATAGTCGTCGCTACTGGGTATGAAATCCACGTCCCTCGTCCGTCCCGTATCGTCCCCGTATGTCGTCGTTCGTCACCAGTAGGGCACATTTACGTCACATCTGAATCTCACAGTGGTAGCGGCTCGGAGCGCCGCCCGTGCGCATTGTGTCTGTACTCACTGACGGTATCGAACTATCGCATTGCGCCGCCTACATGTGGCACCCGCCTACCATTATGCATGGCACCGCTCAGACTGGCGCACAACACATGGCGGGCGCGTCCGACTGCTCGCCGCCCGCCATGTCTTCTTCGTCGTCATCGGTTGGGATGAGAGCGAAAAGATGGCCCTCGTTCTGTACGCTAGCCATAGCCCCTAGGCGAGAAATGTTGACTGAATTTCGGGTTGGGGCGGTCGCCTCGACGTAGGCGGCCGAACACACAGTAGACGGGCAATGGCGGCCGGGTGGTGGGTGTGCCACGGGTGGGGCGCCGGCCGCATGTGGGCCACCCGTGGGCGGCGGCGAGTTCGTTACACACGACGGCTGCGAGCCGTGCGATGAACGATGGGCGCATGTGCGCCGTCCATCCAGTCTCTTTGACGTACCGACCGTTACGCGACCAAATAGGAAATGCGAGTGATTTGGTCACTCGATGAGATCCGAATTACTGGAGCCTCGTGAATTGACCACCAATCCGAACACTCACGATGACCAAATAGCGATTTGGTTTCCCAAATCACTATGGGATCTGGACCGTACGATTAACGAGTACTGATGTCATCAAGGATCCTACGGCCACGATCTTTTTATGTACGGGTTACAAAAAAGTCAGGATCGCTATTTGGTTAGGGTAGGACGGGGGTTAACCTTCCCGCTGATTCCGGCTCTTGTCCGTGTAAAAAGCCTGCGCGACCTTTTTCGCAAAATAAACCAGACTCAAATTTAAACTCCACAAAAGAGTATCCGTGACGTTTTGTGACTTGTACCCGTCATTCGGGAAGTGACGCTGCGGTTGGCCGATAATCGACGTGGCACTGTCCGGTACGAGTATGTAGCGTCACGCGTCACCCCTGCGTCTTCTATCTTCTATCCTGAGGCCCTCAGATACGTGTGTGATGGAATCACGCGGGAATATATGTAATGAATTGTTATCCTTGTAGGTCACAAAGATTTGCAGGGAGAGGTACCAGGTACGGTATCGCTAATTGGTTTGGTTCCTTTCGCCGTACGAGCAGCAGCAAGGATAATTTTGGTGATTTCCGATATCGCCTTCTGCTGCTAGCTCATGTAATTAATAATTCGCGGGTGTCATCATCGTCAGCAGCACACATAAACTATATTTACATGAGCTAGCAGCAGAAGGCGATATCGGAAATCACCAAAATAAAATCAGGAGCACACATAGAATATGGGATAGTAGGACGACGAGGCGGAGTCCAGGACGCGGCCACGAAGCCGCGCATCTGATGGGCTTGGGGGTGTGGAGGCCGCGCGGCCGCACGCTCGCGCACAGTCATCAGATAGATGCTGGATGAACGCCGTCGCCAGCATCTGATCCAGGAAGAAGCCAGGAATAATCCTTCCTCGCCATCTCCCGCTACGGGTAACGTCCCGAGACGACATTACCGTACTTCATTTTCGATAGCCGCTACTCGTTAGGCGCTGCATTTCATTTTCGGCCGTAACCGTAGTCGCAAATTTTCGTAAGGGTACTAAAATGTGCTGGTATAGGAACCGCAAATTCGGCATGTATACGGTTGCGGCCGGCACCGTGAAATGTACATCCCAGTATCCGCCGTTATTTTCCTCGTCGCCGTCGCCCTCGTCCTCATCCTTTCCGTCCTCGTTGCCGTTGTCCTCGTCCTCATCCTCATCCTCCTCATCGTTGTCCACGGTGCTCTCGTTAGTTGTTACGTACCCGCACGGCGCGGTCAGCCAACCCACTTCCATGCCCAACTTGCTTGCGTTTCGTGGCATCATCCTAAGCCTGCGCTTTGTGGGGTGGTCAGCAGCCATCGCTGGTGCAGCAGCGGCGGCCGGCTCACCGCTCTCCGGGAAGAAAGACCGACAGCTTGCCGAGTCGGCGGGTCTTCTGCGACGTCGCCGACAACCTACCCCGACACACCTAAGAGCCGGTACGACACGACCACACAGGGTCCACACATCGGGATGCGGGTCGCGCGGTAAGCCACTGTACTAGGATTTGTAGGAGAACCTAAAATATTTGCATCGCCCCCCCCCCTACCCCCCTCGGATATATTTTCACCGAAGGGGCCCGGCAGGGTTCGAACCTGCGCAGAGCGGAATCACGAGCGTAACATGCAGCCCCCCCCCCCCCCCCCCCCCCCCCCCCCTCCGCCACTACCTATCACATCTCAAGCCGTTGGTGAATATTCTAAGTTAATTATATCATAAAAAAGCGCCAAAGTACCACTCGGCGGTCGGCGCCGCCGGTGCTGACGTGGCGATATGGACAGATACGTACAGGTCAAGACTTACGAGGGGGGATGTACATTCGAGTTTCTTCGCACCGGCGAGAAGTAACAGTGAACAAGTAAACGTAAAATTCGCCCCGGGTCATCGGCCGAACCCGCCCCAGCTAGCACTTGACATCGTGCGCCAACTGCACTCGCAAGTCCGGCAGCATACCCACTAGACCGTTGCCTCATCCTTCGAATTTCAAGGAAGAGTGGGGGCGCAGGCAATTTGCCGAAAATGTGAGGCATTATTACAAGCTCTTTGGCATTATTACAAGCCCTTATGGAGGGGCAAGATGAGGGCCTAAGAGCATGCATACCCGCGAACTTGAACGACATGGGGGGAAGGTGGGCGTGCGTGGTTGTCGCGGGGCACCCCCGTGGTGGGTGCGCCGCGACAAAGGAAGGTGGGAACAGACAAGCCCCCTGGTGCTTTTAAGCACACGAGGAAGCAACATGCGGGAGCCGCGCTTCCGGGGATGGGTGCGTCGGGAACCGCACGCGGTGGTGCCGTACATGAGTACGGTGTCGATGCAGCTCCTTGAGGCGATGCGGGGTCGATGCAGCCTCTCGGGCGGTATTGCAAACTAGCACCGGACATATTAGCACCGTATTTGCGCCGTACCGCGCCTACTAAGTAGACGACGAGGGAAAAGGGAACCCCAAGTATTGGTAGTAAACATAACATGTTGTACGGTAGTCCACTTTTATTATTGATAAGCATCATCGGCAAGCAGCAACTAGTGCCTCGGGCAAATATGTTGTATGGCACATATACAACGACACGAGTATACAACTACACGGGTTGCGTCGGCATCATTGGCGAATTTTAAATCCATAATACTACTAATACTACGCGGGCCGCGCTCCTAGCAAAGGCGTCGCCCTCTATGTTGTAGCTCGCTGAACCAGCATAGCACCACCGGTTACGGCCATGGCACCGCGGAGGTGCAACCATCGGCCGGCAGTCGACCGGGGAAGGGAGTTCGTGAGGTACGGGGTTTGGGTAAGGGGGGGAGGGGGGGGGGGTTGCCTGTTGGCGGCCGCCTAGTCCGTAGTGCGGCGGTTGACGCCGTAAACCGCGAGCTCTTGGCGGTCATGTGGCGGTGCCGGGTGCAACAGGCGACGTCCTTGCGCCTCTGCTTGCTCGAGATACACAGAGGGATGTCGTCGCAGTCCGGGCGGCGGTACTTGTAGGACGTCCAACATACACTGTCCTCGTCCACACGGCACATAGTGCAACGGGCTTGCTAGGTGGCGTTGTCGTTGCCGGGGATATTGCCGAGGTGCATGATGATGTGAGCAGCGGCGGGGTGGCTCGTTGGTGCTGTCGGCCATTACGCGCTTGGAAACAGAATGGTGCCCAGCGCCAGTGGTAGACAATACCACTACTGTGTAGGGGGTGCCAATCATAGGCTCGACCAGCATGCTCTGAACATGGCAGTAGTCGAGTGGGAGATCTTACCCGCCCCACCCTTTCTGTTTGTCGTCACTGTCGACGCCTCCACTCTCGTTCACTACCTCCCCGCACGCGTCTCATGTCTCGTAGTGCAACACGTTAAGGTCGTCGCTAACGTATTAGCCAACCGCGCGGCGCGCAGGTTTAACACGTCGTATCCAAGAGTAGCGCGCGGCGAGGTAGCGGCCGATGCAGCCGAGCAGCCAGCCGCCCCTGCCGCCGATTGTATAGCCAACCGTACCGTGACGCTACCGACAAGTGTAGACTGAGTCTGGACTAAAACGAGTGGGATATATATCCGGTAGGTTGGTCAAGCACCTCTGTCACATGGATGGAGACGAGGGATGACGGAGCACGATCGGCGGTGAGGAGCGGCGGCACGGGGTTCTGGCGGGAATGGGGGTTAGGCACTCGGGCACGACGGACAACCACCGGCGCCGCGAGAGGCGCCACGATACCATGGACGCTTCCGCGGGGCGAACGGGAGCTGACGTCGGGCAGGGCACAGCTTGTCTCGGCGCCGTGAAGGGGGCGGTCGACAGTGCTCTGGCATGCGGGGCGTAGGCAAGTCAATTGTTTCAATAGTACTTGACTAAAATCAAATTCCATGAGGCGACAGACGCAATCGCACAGCCGCGCCACCCACACACGTCGACAAAATCACCACAAAGCCGACGACACATTGTCGAGGCAAGGTATTAGACAAGTGCATGGTGCGTGGTAGAGGAGACACACTTGGGGCAGGGCGCCAACGCCGGTGGGTTGCAGCTTCAGCACGTTGGTGGTTTGAATTTGTTTTTGCTGGGAACCGACTCGACAACGTTACCAAACTTCAAGGCCCTCAATTGGCGTACACTGCCGAGGGCAGTGGGTTCAAATGGCCCACGACGGGCGGCCATACGGCTGTTGATCTCGACAAGTTTATTTTAGTTTAGTTTTCATGGTGGAGAGGTGGGTGGGTGGCGGTGGGGGCCGCCGTGTTCAGGCTGATTGAATCTGCGGACTCCAGCGGGCCCGGGTTATTAAGCATACTATTTCGCGCTTGAAGGACCTCCCCTGACGCCTTGGTGGTCACAGTGCCAGTTTTGCCCATATTACTGGGCCCATACTTTCTGTTGAATACACACACCATATTGGGGCGGAGGCACTAGTAGTATAGTAGTAGTAGCTAGCGGTTTGTGTTTATCTTGTAGTACCCGTACCTGTACAGTACTGCTTTCGCGGCGGTGGATATGTAATTACATCAGGGCTTTCACAAAAGCGCACTACAACAGAACTAACAGCAACTATGAAAGGTTGCCAGCAGAAGAGAGACATAAGCCCAAAACCAAGGGCGAGCAGGAGGACAGGAAGCCAAGAACCAAGAAGGAGCCAAGGGAACCACGAAGTCACTTAGCTGCCAGGAACTTAAGGAACCCCCGCCCCGGGGTAGGCCATCAGCTGCGGCGAGGACGCTTGCAACCAATGACCCGGGTCATAGCAACACATGCCGACGAGCGACGCGACGCAGGCGCAGGAGCACCATCACGTGCCGCACGCGCGGCCGCGACCCCGCCAAGAACGTTGTCTGCATGTGCCATGTTGATGAGCAAGGAGAAACGGCGGCGCCACGCAGACAAGAGCTGGCCGATTTTTTGGCCAGTGTGTGGATTGTTACCTATAATCGCGGCGGTGGATTGTTACCTACTTGGTGTGCAGATGGCCAAGTCTGATGCGTGTGCTCGTGCCCGCTCTGCGTCTTCTCATGTTACTGCTTCCACCCCGCAGTCGCTGTAGAGGACCTTTCTGATTGCCTTTTATTTTGGTGATTTCCGATATCGCCTTCTCCTGCTAGCTCATGTAAATATTGTTACCTACTTTAGTCTTACTAGCCAGTAGCTGCAAAAGACGATCAGGAAACAACCCGAAAAGGCAATAGAAAATGTCCACAACAGCAATTGCGCGCGGCATGTGGTTATTTGTTACCTACTGGCTGCTGCTGATAATACATAAAACTGTAGTTACATGAGCTAGCTGCAATAGAGGGCTGCATTAGGAAATCCTCCGAAAAGGCAACAGGAAACGTCCGCTACAGCAATTGGATGCAAGGTGGAAGCAACATCAGAAGAGGGTGCGGAATGAGCACGGGCAGACGCATCAGACTTGGCCGTCTGCACTCCGGCAGAGAGAATGCCGCCCAAGGTACCATGCACGCAAGGAGAGACTCGCTGCAACAACCCCCGCCCCGTGCGCGACAGCTGATGGCGGAACTCAGCAGGCTGGCTGGCGACAAAGTTCCGAAGATCCTTGACGGACTGACCACGAAGAAATAAAGAAGTCGGTGCGGAATTATCGCCAGAGGAGTTGCGCACAGCAAGCAACTTGCAATTTGTTACTGCTGATGCTGGCGTTCATTTGTAATAAGCACCGGTACAAGTATGGATCCCGTACATTACCGGAACAATAAGACGCTGTCAGCAACGTTCGTCGGTACCGGGTACCATGCTGTCACCTATTTTCGATCCTATTTCGATGTGTGAACCGCGCGAGTTATTGCCGAATCTCATGCATCAGGGACTCAAGGTGTACGAATTGAGTAACTGTTTGGGCCTACGTCAGCGTCAGAGTCAGTCATATCGCACTGCAGCCGGTGCCACAAACACGTTTTGACGTACCATATTGCGCTGTTCACGTGGGATGTTCACCTAGTGACTCTCCTGGGGTACTCCAGCAGGAGTGACCGCTTGAGACAATTAACGAATTACATGCTAGTTAGTGCAGTATATCCGTGCTAGGTCTATACACGTCGGCAGCGGCTTCATCTTGGGCCCATCTCAGCCGCCGCACCTCGCGCGCGCCGGCACGCCCCGGGAACACAGGGTGCGGCGAGTACAAAGTGGGGCGGAGCAGATGCATCGTGACGCGACACGACTGAGTCACACGACGCCTCAGACCAGGGGTCCTTATCCAAACAATCAACACCGCCACCACTTCAACCCGCTGCTCAAGCGGCGAGACAACTTAACTTTCTGTAACAGCATACACTTTTGTGCGACGCGGAGACATAGCAGCAAGCGCCAGCAGGTTTCAGGCGAAGTGCGACGAGTCGCTCGTTTTGCAGGTCAATGGCTGTCTCATCCGTGGCGGTGCGCGCCGGCGGCCAGTCGGCTCAGGCTAGCACTTCCGGCCGTTCGAACCAAGGGCAGCCGCAGCGCGGCGCGCCCGTGTCGCTGAGGCAGGCTGTCTGGCAGCACCGGCAGCAGTCGGGCCAGTCGATGCAGAGCAACCAGCAGCTGGCAGCAGGTCAGCGGCGGCGGTCGCTGGACAAGAAGAGTGTGCCCGTCGTGGCGTTTTTCGGCGGCCGCCAGGCGGCGCCGCCAAGGCGGAGCACCACTGAGGCTCTCACCGAAGCAGAACCGGCGGCGCCAGTCAGCCTCGGCTGGCCGCTTTTCGACACCAACCGCTTTGAGCTTGAGAGCAAGCTGGGATCCGGCAGCTTCGGCACCGTGTACAAGGCGCTTGACTCCACAACCGGCGAGCACGTCGCGGTAAAGAAGCTGTCCAAACTGCGGAAGAACCAGAAGCCCAGTAGGACGTCGTCCAAGCTGCAGCGCGAGGCGGACCTCCTGCAGATGATGCAGGGCGCCACGGAGAACGTGGTGCGCAATGTAGGGCGCTTCGAGGACGAATCATACGTGTATCTTGTCACCGAGGTGCTGTCTGGCGGCACGCTGGAGCAGTGGATGGCCGACGCCGGCGGCAAGCTCGGCGAGGACGATGCGCGGTGGGTGCTGGCGGACGTGCTGGACTTCATTGCCGGCTGCCACAATCGCGGACTCGTGTACGCCGACGCCAAGCCGGCCAACTTCATGCTCGACGACTCCGAGGGTGAGTGGCGCGTGAAGGCCATCGACATGGGCTGCGCGCAGTCGCTGCCCTACCTCGGCGCCCGCCTCGAGCTGCGCTCCGGCACCCCTCTGTACTTCGCACCCGAAGTGTTCGAGCGCAGCTACGCGGAGCAGGCGGATATGTGGTCCGTCGGGGTGATGCTGTACCAGCTCGTCACAGGACGTAACCCGTGGTTCACCAAGCTTGCTGGAGTCACGCCCAATGACGTCATGGAGAAGGTGATGGGCTCCGAGGTCCCGTACTACGCGGAGGATTGGGACAAGCTGTCGCCCGAGCTGCAGAGCTTGGTCCGCCAGATGCTCGAGAAGGACGCCACCAAGCGTATCAGCCCCACCGAAGCGCTGTGCCACCCCTGGATGCAGTCGATGTACGAGACAGGCATCGTCGAGGAGGAGGCCGTGTTTGCCAACAATGTCGTGCCCCTCAAGAATTACAGCAAGTTGGCATCGCTGGCGACACCCGTGGCCGCGGCGTCTTGAGCACACCGCTCACGCGCGGTGGCAGACTGTTTTGACCCGGAATTTTAAAACAAATGATCGACAGAGGTAGGCGCAGGCAAATAATTCCTAGGACAATTTCATCGTGAATCGGAAGAGGCTATAACTGCAGCCTGGCTATTAAGGATTAGTGAGTCAGTTACTTATAAGCTTATTCATTTTTGACCTGTTGTAGCTCCCCTCCCTGGAGCAGGCTGCCTGCTGTGCTGAAAAATGCACACAATTGAAAGCCGGTGGATCTGCTTCAGTTTTGATTTAATCACGTGAAGATATTCCCAATGCTCACGATGCGACTGCCCCTCGCCATGCCACCGCCGCCACCATGATGCATTTGCATGATGAGCAACGCGCCAAAATATCAAATTGAAAATGGTGTCGTCCAGTTGTTGCGTTCTTGGCAAATTGTGTTCATGCTTGCGTGGTATCTGGCTGATCTCACGGCATGCACGGCTCTCCGTGGCTCGATGGACTACATAATGGTGGCAACATCGCTTATGGCGGCGGCGGTGTCTGTAAAGCCCTCTGCTGTTAACATCTTGTCATTGTTTCCATGTCCCGATTCGCATACGCAATATAAAATAACACAATGTGGAATGTCGATGTCGCATCAATCCGCCGCCCACTTGTACAGCCCAGTCATATCCAACGACTCGACGATTTGCTGCCTCATGCCAGACAGCCGGCTGGCGATGTCTGCGGCAGGCGGGCGCTGTGCGGGCTCCTGGGCCCAACACTGTTGAATGAGATCAGACAGAGGGGTGGGCCACGACTTTGGGATGCGCGGCCGGTCGCCCTTGGCGGCGTAGGCTGCCTGCGTCTCCGTCTCAGAGTGGTCCGTCAAAGCAAGGTCCCGCGGCTGCCGCTTGAAGACCTCGTACATGACCATCGCTAACGAGTAGATGTCCACCTTTTCGTTGTATTTGTGCTTGGACCTTTCCCCAGGGGCGGCGTACACCTCCGGCGCCTGTGGGGCCATGCCACATATTGGTGAGGCCCGAGCGTGGTCTCAGTATCGCCCCCGTTTCTCGCCGCCTGTTGTGCGTCCTTCTCAGCCTATCTACAATGGTTGCCCTTCAGACATGCTGGTAAAGTGGCGAACAGCAGCAGCACATATAATGGCGACAAAAATGGCGATGATGCGGAGTATACACAACCCCACAAAAAACAGTTACTCCGTTGTGGCAACCTCGGGAACAGAAAAAGACTGGGAGATGGACCTATTTTGTGGCCTTGTGTATATATGCCTCGAAGGAATACTAGCATCATCCTCTGCTGCCCTAGTGTGAGCGGTCATCAGCATACCGTAACCACGTATTTATTTTGCAGTATATTCTATTTTTGAGAAAGTAAAACGATTATTTCGAAATCTATCATGATGTCGAATACTGTGGAAACAGCGTATGCATATACGGAATATCTGCATGGATGGTGCAAACAAAATCATTATCGGAAACCCAATCAAGCGTGACTTCGTGGTGTTTAAGTGTTGGCAGGAAAAACACAAATATCGTTTCTGAACTTTTGACGATGAGACGCCATGAACTGCAGAATGAATCAAACGGAGCGGCGGGAGATCCTGGCGGGGGAGCGGCGCACCATGTACATGAGCGACCCCGTTCGCCCCGTGCAAAGGGGCCCCTCGGCCATGCCGTTCCGGACGCTGCCCTCCAGACCGTCGCCGCTGATGCTGGGCTTGATGACCTTGATGAGGCCCAGGTCTGCGATCTTCGCCTGGTACGTGATGCGCCGCTGGCTCTTCCCTGGCAGGTGCAGCTTCATGCCCTTCTTTGGGTGCTCGTCCTCCGCGGGGGCTGCCACCTCATGGTTGGCATCTTCGCTCGCGACAAGCAATATGTTGCCCAGCTTGATGTCTCGGTGCACCAGCTTCTCCGGCGACAGAGTGTGCAGGTAAGCCAGACCGGAGGCCACGCCGATGCAGATGTCGACACCCTGCGCGTAGCTGTAGATCCTCCAGAGGCTGGCGTCTTGCTTGATGAGCAGCGACCGAAGTGACCCAGCGGCGCAGTACTCCTGGACGAGGTACATGCTGCGGAGCTCCGCCTCCGGGCTGCGCTGGTCGAAGCTCCCCACGCCGTGGCAGTGCACAAGGTTGGGGTGGTCCAGCTTGCGCAGGGTGGCGCACTCCGCGATAAAGTGCTTGATCTCTAGGGCATCGCCCATCATCTCCCGTTTCAGGCGCTTGACCGCCACAAGCTGTCCCTGCGCCGCAAAGCATTACTGTTATGGTTGAAAGAGAACTGCAAAACGTGCTACATTGGACGAATGACATCGGAGCGAGCAGTAGGGAAGCCAGAAGCTCCTCCTCCCCCATGTGCATCCGAAAGTCAGGCGTGTACTCCCCTGGGGGAAGTGGGGGGGGGGGGGGGGGGGGGGGACCAACTCGCCTCTCCCTGGGAACCAGGTGGCCTATATCTGTGCACTTCAACGGTGGCAAAGGCCCCCGCGCCCAGATCCCTGACGTACTGCAAGCTCTCCGGCGCTATGACGTGGTCGTGCCCCATGGCCAGGTCCACCGTGCTCGGGGACAGGCGCAGCTTGGACGAGGGCTGCTCCAAGGTGTGCGCCACCTGATTCAGCACCATGGCCAGCGTGCTGTCGGCGGGGTCGAACCTCTCTATTCTCAGCGCCACGCCCTCTGCCTCCGCTTGCACAGCGCCGCCCACCTCGCCCGCGGCGGCGGCGCTGCCTTCAGCCGCATCATCCGTGCGAGCCATAGGCTCCAAGAGCTATTATTTTCAGCTGCTCTCAGCGCCGTGTACCGTTCGGCTTGTCTGTGCAGGTGCGTTGCTCTGTCCCTGAGCAAAGCACCAGCACCGCACGTCGTCCGGGTTGTCGCAGCTCCTGGCACCAGCAGGCGGCGCTATATGTCGCCCCGAGTTCCGCCACCCGCGGCGTGGTTCCCCTATGCCGCTAGTAGATGTCCTGCTGCCGGGGATATTAATTTCCACACGCTGCGACAGCCAGCATTCGTCGCACCACGCTGCGGCTGGAAGGTATGGGGGAGCAAGACCGAACGCGCCATCCACCACGCGCCAGCCCAGCCACGCTGCAGGGCAGTTGCTGGCGATGAGCAGACGGATTAGCAACCCTGCATGCATGTGGAGGTGCGCCGGATGTGCGCGATAGCATCAGGCGCGGGCGAGTCTATCGAACGGCGCTGCGGCTGATGCCGCGTCATCACCCGGGAAGCACTTTGAAAAGTTCAAATCTCAAAAGCGACTTGCCATAATATAAGGATTTAGAAGGATTACACGGAGAGGATTAATCCTTTATATTGGTACCGGAAGTACGCGATCCCCATAATGTGCGACTACGAGGGTTTCAAAAGGAGGATATAAGCAAGGGAGATACGGCGACAAGTGCGCAGGCTGAATCAAAGTAGAATCCTTGAATGACACCATCAGGCCTGACGCATCATCACAACATTTTCCCCATTCTATCTCGAAGCGATACCGTACTACCTTTAGCAGCATGGATCCACTACACATGCACGGCCTCTATGCAGCCACGTATGGCGGGTATGTCGATTGAATCCGCGAATAAACTCAGAGTTATCTCGACTACCTGTGCTAACAGGGCTCTGTTCATACTGCAGTTCACACCCGGCGGGTTGTAATCACTTGATGCTGAAGTGCTCAAAGGCTGCGCCTGTAAAACCACCGGCGCCAGGCGATGCTTCTACATGCACCCTCCCCTTGAATCCGTGATGTCCCGTACTTGGTTTGGGCGCAACTCCATGCTCCCCATAACGTTTTCCCAGGTTCTGGTTGTCTCCGAGGACATCGAGCTTTGCGGCGATGCTCATCTTGCGCGGGACCGGGTGTCATGCCGCATGCCTGGAGAATGAGCAGCCCCGCCCATATTGCCAGTCCATTGCTCAGGACAGAATTTAACGGCGGAGCAGCTGTGGAATCCGGCAGCGGTTGCGACCTATACCGCTCAGGGGTTCTTCTCTCATTATTTCCGGCATGCATACCAGGTGCATGCATGCGTCCAGAAGCACCATCACCATCACCATCACCAGACCAGGCAGGCCCCTATGGTGCGCAGTGGCTGTTGTCTCGCACGGTCGCAGCAGGGGGGGGGGGGGGGGGGGTCTCCTATGAGCTGTCAGCCATGCAGCCGGCCGGCCGGCGTTGTGTATGCCAAGGCAGCACCCTCAGCCGGCCAACTGCAGGGCCAAACTAGCAGGTGGTGCGCATCTGCTGGAGCCCCCTCTGCCTCCTACCTCCCCAACTCCCACCCCCAGCAGGCTGTGTGACAATTATATACGAGTACGATATCTACGAGTTAGTAGTACCTGTACAATGTGTACCGGTACTAGTACAATGTGTACCTGTGACTACGGGTATATGTACTGTATACTGCTGCCATGTGGGAAGCGTTGTGATAAACCAATATCTTTGTAACCTCATCACACTGTAGCCTGTCGCCTTGGCACCACCACTGCACACCACCTTGGTGTTTGTTTTAGTCTCTCTCTCTCTCTTTCTCTCTCTCTCTCTCCTGTTGAGACTGTCGCAGCTGTCCTCATGTTGATCTCCTTCTGCAGCTGCTACCAGTGCCGGTGCAAGAGCCCGCAACGAACGCCTCAAAATGGGGCTCCATGCAACCTACGGATAGAATCGTCCGCAACAGTTCTACTCATGTTGCGCCCGCATGTGACCTCTAACAGGCATGGCATGTCGTTATTCGCAGTGTTTGTAAGAATGACCTCGTCTGCGCGCGTACACACTACTATGATGGCTATTTACATGCCGCTGCGCCCCCCTGCCATCGCAGTCTACGCGCGGCGGGGCAGCCGCCCTGCCCGCAGTCTGCTGCGAGCGCGCTTTGGGCTCAAACGACGCCAGCGTCCCGTAGCGCCGAGTAGATCCAGTACGCCACCAGCAGCAGCACCAGGATGAGGATGATGTCGATGCATATCCGGCGCGAGGAGCGCATCTTGTGCACCGTGTTCTTCAGCTTGGTGTTGTTGCTCACCATGTTGTTGTTCACCTTGTCGATCTGCGGGCGTCCAGTGGGTGAGGGCCGTCCGCTTACAACTACAGACTTCCAGGTGATCTATCATTCCATTCATACGTTTTTATTTCGAATCTGACAAACCTATACACACATACACCTACTGGTGCCGGCGCGGTCATAAGAACACTGCGAACAAGGTAACATGCCATGCCTGTCAGAGGGCGGATGTGGACAAAACAATAGCAGAACCACAGCGAGTCGTCAGCATGTGTACCCTACTCCCCCCCCCCCCCCCCCCCCCACCCCCCCCCTTACCCTCCCCAGGCAAAGAGGGCGAAACCCATAAACTGGTCGAAACACATCGGACACGATATGGCCATAATACCAGCCGTTGTTTTGTGGCGACCCGCAGCCAAATGAATGGTATGGTGTGTCCAACCATGAAACACTTCTGTGGTATCCAAGCCTGATTTGAGGCTTACAGTGTGAGTTGTTACACGCGCGTCGGCACCTGCATGCCATGCCATGAAGCTGCCTTCGCAAGCCCGCCCTCTGTTCCCTGGAATAACTGCCATTGCGCAGCCCCCGTCCTTCGCCCCCGTCCCAGCTGGGGGCCCGGTCACCTTGTCCTCGATGCCGTTGACCAGCGGGTCCTGCCTGTCCAACTCCTCCGCCATAGCCTGCCCCATGCCCTTCAGCTGGCTCAGCCCGTTAGCGATCTCGTCCAGCACCTTGTCCTGCTTCACCTTGGCGTCGTCCCACGTGCGCTGGAAGCCGGACGACTCCTCTGTCTCCGCGTAGTACTCCGGGTTGTCGTACGACGACATCCCGTCCAGCCCGCCGATCACCACCTCCCCGCCCCTGGCCGCCTTCGACGAGGACGCCCCGGCCTGCCGCGCCAAGCACGACCCGTCCCAAGTCAGAGAAAAAGTTGCGGCAAACAGAGGCGCGGCACATGGGAAATATATCAACGGGTGCCGACGCGCCCGTAAGAACCACCGGCTCATTGTCAGGCTCAAAGTGGACTGGCATGCAACCTACAATAACACACGCAATAGTTCCGTGATGGTTTCGTCCACATTTTGACCTCTAGCAGCGCAGGGCAGGGCAGCGCAGGTTCCTATTCGCGTTGTCCTTACCACCGCGTCGACGCCTGTATATCTACGTACATATTTACATAGAACACTAATGGGTGCCAATACGGCAATAGCAACACTGCGCATAGGAACCTGCGCCGCCTGCCAGAGGTCAAGTGCAGACGGAATCATAGCGGTGCATGCAAGCCCGATTGCAGGCTTGTGAGAAGGGCACTTCTCACAGGTGCGTTGGCGCCGTTGGC
>VCJN01001334.1:0-53064 GCA_006384855.1 Tetraselmis striata
TCACGTTCATGCTTCCATGTGCCAGAGTGCAAATCGGAGCAATGCGGACGCTTTTCTTCACCGCAACTTCAAGGGCTTCCGCGGGCCACTACTCTTACCCGTTTCTACCGCCCACGCTCTGGCAGATGCTGCGCCAGGGGCCACTGCCAGAGGAGGTGTAGTAGGCATGTTGCAATCCCTGCTGCGAGGCGACATGTACAGGCACAACAGCGCACGCTGAGCACGAGGGTGGTCCCCACTAGCGTAAGAGGACGTCGAGCAGCATGTAAATACTAGTTAGTAACTACTGGGTTTGATTTATTATGAAAGAACGTAATAGGCTGCAGCAGGTACTAGGAGTCGGTGGCTACAGCTGCGAGTGAATCAAAACCAGCGTTCTGATACTTGATATACAGCGCCGCCTGCTGTGGCTTAGGGTGGTGGATATGGAGCTCAGAGCGCGCCAATCTCGCGACGTTGTTATCAATACCGATGATGCCATTGTTATGCTATTAAACTTTTCTTTCAATGAATACAAATGTTATTGTGATTGACTTGTAGTATAATAGAAAATACATTCAACAATCTACAATTTATATTAACTGTACATGTTGTACATAGTTGTAAAATATAGTAAAAGCAAATAGCACAGCAGTGATACTACGAATATATTGAAATATTCCTATTCTGATATTATACTGTTGTTGTTATTGCCAATATTAAAGGTAATGTTTACATTTGCTATATTGACATAGCTCGATATGTCTGATCAATAATCTGCCCATGCCTGGCTGTAATTGTCGCACTTGCGGTTTTATCATATATTGAAAACAATGAGAGCCGCATACGCGGATGGCTGCTTGGGGATTCCCCACATTTATGGAATCGGCCCAGCGCTAGCAAGTACGGCGAGCAGAGATGGGAAGGGGGGGAGCCACCGCTGTTCACGTTCATGCTTCCATGTGCCAGAGTGCAAATCGGAGCAATGCGGACGCTTTTCTTCACCGCAACTTCAAGGGCTTCCGCGGGCCACTACTCTTACCCGTTTCTACCGCCCACTCTGGTACCACGCCAGTCACCATCCGGCACCACCGCTCACTGCCCTCAAAACGCCCTCACTCCGTGCACGCTGCTCCAGCATCTGCTAAAATCATCACAATAGATGTGGCAGGAAGTGGCGGGATTCATGTACATAGTGACTTGCTAGAGTTACCGCCCGCCGTGTCCTTGTTCTGCGAAGGTGCTGGTGGTTCTAATTGCTGCAGTGTGAATCTCGCGGTGGTGCCTACCTGGCATTGTCATGTATACAAAGCAATGTGCTGATCAACAATCATAACAATACAGTAGTATGCATGTTTAATTAAGTGGCTGCGAAGTATTGTCGAGCTCTGCGAAGGAGTGATATACGGTTGGCTGAAGCCTTGCGATTATGTGCATTTGTGGGATTGGCTAATTTTCCCGTATAGCAGCGCAAAGCACCCCAGTTGGCACCCCAGTTTGAAGCACCCCAGTTGGCTATCGTCTTCTAGACGTAAGAGGGCCGCTGGCTATATGAAGGGATGTAATGTGTGCTGGTGCCAACGCCGCAATCAATCGTAGACCATGGGCGATGTCAGCGCGCATCATGCAGGTGACACGCATGTGCCATATAACCATGCGGCTCGATATATACACCAGCATAATGGTGCTTGGGAGCTTGTGAAGCAGTCCACACAGTATTTAGAGGGCCGCTGGCTATATGAAGGGATGTATTGTGTGGTTGTGCCAACGCCGCAATCGCAGACCCTGGGCAATGTCAGCGCGCATCATGCGGGTGACATGCACCTGCCATATAACGCTCCGGGGGGGGGGGGGGGGGGGCTCGGTATATTTACCAGGATAACGGTGTTTCTGAGCTTTTGGGCAGTCCACCAGATAATATGAACGTTACCTGTATTTTCTCGCTCGCATGTACTGCTCGTACAGCGCGCGGTATTTATTGTACAGTTCAGCTCACAGTATTCTTGTATTGTTAGTGTTGGACCCAGGGTACCCCGGTACCCTGAATCCGCTTTTTCTCTCTGTGAAATCCGCATTTTTCTGGCTGCCGTACATGTGCCTAAATTGGACCGTATGGCAGAAGTACGGCACCAAAGCATGGCACCTAGGCATCTTTGCCAGATGGCCTTCTTAGACGGAGAGGTGTCCATCCTAATTGACACCTAGCATGCTGGTATAAATTGCCAGTTTCGGCTCCTTGTAATCCAGTCAACTGCTTTTCCAGAAATATTCCGACTCACCCTTTCTCTCTCGTGACAGTGCCACTCAGCCATCACCACGGCGACAACGACTACCTTTCGTCCATCGCCCACGGCTCATAGCAGCCCTTTGCCTTCCCAGTTTGCATCTCGCTTGCTGGCACTCGACGTGATTCGACGCATACACGCCGACTCTCGCCGACTCTCTTTCCATCAGTGACAGTGCCACTCAGCCATCACTTCGACAATCTCCCTCCGACAGGTTTTTGGGCCCTCTCCTTTGGTTCGATGTCGTGCCCCGTGCTCGACGCCTGCTAGCTAGAGGCTTCAACCTGCGTGTATCTCGACCCTCGACAACTTTCGACGATCGACGGCGTTGTGCGACGAGTTTTTCTTCCCACCCGCCCACCCCTACAGTTATACATCCTCAAGCACAAGTGCGCCATCCCCTCGCAATGTCTACCAGCATCAACACCGGCATGATGAACACCCCCCTGGCCAATCTGGCTCGGCAGAGTGCGATCAAGACCGACCCTGGCCACGCCCCACCACCTGACTTCCATGATGATACCAGTTCTGACGATGCCTTCAACATGGACGGGTCGCCAGACAATGACAAAAAAAAAAAAAAAAGCCAGCTGCAGTGAAGCCGACACTCGACCTCAAGAACGTCCCCATCTGGGACAACACCATCTCTACACGGGACAATGCTCAAGCCATCAAGATCGCTCTCGGCGGCGCTGGCTACATGGACACCACCAAGGGCAAAGGCACCCGTCAAGAGCAAATGATCCTTCTCGCAGCCCTACGCCACGCGACAGCTCATTATCCCATGGCACTGGCCATCGTCAACAGCATCAGCATGGATTCCAGGAAGTGTGGATATACAGCATGGAAGGCTCTTCTTGCTGAGCTCCAGGGCTCAGCCATGGAGGAGCGTAAGCGCTTGGAGGAAGAGATCACAGCGGGCCAGCTCCCGAATGAGCCGGTTCAGGTGTATGTTCGTCGCTACCAGAACCTCTGGAATCTGCTGAACAAGGCACATGGCCAGTGGACCTTCGAGTACGTGGCTGCCAACTACCTTATCCCAGACCTTCACCCAGACTACGATCATATCGTCGACACCACCACCTCGGCGGCCACTGTCAACGAGAAGCTGGCGACCATCATCAGCGCCGGACAGAACATGGAGGCGCGCAAGCGTCAGCGTCAGCAGCGCGTCCGCCCGTGCCCACCCAACCTCAATTCCTACAGCCCCAGGGACCCGCAGCACACCACCGGGCCCAGCGTTGTCTGCAGGCGGTGTGACCGTCCGGGCCATACCCAGCAGCAGTGTGTGGCCAGGCGCCATGCCAACGGCCTGCGTATCCTAGATGACACCACGCCGACCAGCACCATGACCAACCCTCGCTATGACCGCCATCAGCGCGCGCCTGCGGAGCGTCGCGTCAACACCAACTATGGCCACCACCCGCGCGACAACTACAGCCATCAGGCGCCGCCAGGCCAGCATTTCTACAACGACAACCGCAACAACCATGACAGGCCCCAGCGGCAGCAGCGTCGGACAAACCAGGGCGGCAACGACGGCATGCAACGTCATCAGCAGCCGGTCGGCTTCGTCTCCCCGGCCGAACATCAGCACCCGGGTCATCAGCAGGCCAGCGACACCTTCACCCAGCGGCCGACGGGACACCAGGAGGCCTACCCGTTCGTGGGTGTGTCCCCATCGGCACAACACCACAACAGCTTGCCCATCATGCTCACCTGCAACACTGCCGCCCCAGGAGGGGCGGACACCGGAGCACAGGAGGGTGAGGGCGAGGACAGCGCGGAGGATGACTTACATGACCCCTGGCACGTCCCCTACTCCGACTCTTATACCAACTTCGAGTCCCCGTTCTCACACTCATGGCATGCTCACCGCTCCCGCCCTCACTCCGACGCCTTCCCGATCTTCGATACCCCCGACATCCCCCCCCGCTGGAACGTTTACTCCTATCCCTACTCCCTCGATCCCCCCTTCCACCTATTCGATATCAATTGGCAACGTCCCCACCCCGTCCCCACCCCAGCCCAATCCCTATGCCTCACTTCACCCACATTCCCCGCCTCAGCGGCGTTGGCATCCCACATTCTTCATACGGAGCAAGGCGCCCTGCGTGGCGACCCGCCACCAACACTACCGCTCCTCACCGGTGCGCCGATACTCCCGCTGCCAACCTCTCTGGTCATCGACCATCTCTTTTCGCCCTGCCATGGCCCATCGGCATCTGAAGTAGAGGCTCTGGTAGAATACGGCTTCACCATCCACAAGATCACCGGCGCCGACCCGTCACCCGAGGCTCGTACTATGTGGACGCATCGCCTACATGTCATCAGCGACAAGTACCCGGACCGTCTCCCCGTTTCAGCATTTCAGGACTGTCATGCCAGGACCCCCATGGACGTCAACAACATCACCATCGCGGAGCTGGAGACCCTGCGTCCAGTCACCCTGATCGTGTCGGGCCCACCGTGTCAACCATGGTCGCGCGCTGGCTCACGCCTTGGCTGGCAGGACCATCGCTCTCGGGCCTTTGCTTCCGTCATCAGTTTCATCCGTTTCTACCTGACTACACAGCCCACACCGGTGCGCTACATTGTGGAGAATGTTCCAGGCGCGCTGGACTTCCCTGAGAGACTCACCTCACTTGGCACCGGCAACATCATGCGTGCGCCCGCCTGCGGCTCGGCGGCTCACCGCGACACCCTCCTGTGGACCAATATCGCTTCGCAAACCGACGTCCAGGACTACATCAACAACATCAACGCCATCGAGCTCACCGACCCCGGCCCCTGCGCGTGGGACCTCTGTATCTCCGAATTCCCCCACTTTACTCCGGTGGTGACAACTGACTACTTTCCGAAGTTCGTCGCCCGCCCCGGCTCATACGCTTTTCGCATGCAAACCAACGGTCAGCCGGGCACTGGCATGGTCTACGAACATGATGGCCCCTGGTCCTGGGCAGACAACGGCAGATGGTGCGAACCCCCTGCAGCTCTACGCGCTCGCGCCATGGGCTTCACCTTGGATGATCTGCCCACATCTCACCTTTCTGAGGCGACACTGCGCAAACTTCTCGGCGGGGTCATCGACCTCAACGTCATGCGCAACTACATCAAGGTTGTCTCGGGCGCCGCCCCTTCCCCAGCCGTCATCACTGTCTGCCACACGTCATACGGCACCTTCATCACCAGCGATGGCGAGGCATGGGTGCTCATCGACTCAGGAGCATCCTCTCACGTCAACGCCCACCGCACCGACTACATCTACTACATGGACATTCCTGCGGCGGAGCAATTTCTGGTGGGCAGTTTCGGGCAACCGGCAGTCGGCATCGGCACTACGCTGGCGCCAACACTAGACATCACAGGCAGGCCACATACCATTGTGGCACGAGACTGTTGCCATACTCATGACATCACCTCCAGTGTCGGTCTCACCAACATCAGCCGCCTCCTCAGCACCCATCAACTCAGCAAGCAAGGCTACTCTTTCTACTTCAGCCGCCTCCTCAACAGCATGATCACCCCAGATGGCGCAGTCATCCACCTTCAGCCCTACCCCGGCACCACAGGCATGTACGGCATCAAGCTCCTTCCCATCCGCGATCCGTCTCATGGGGTCATGGCACTGCCATCTCCAACGGCCTCCTACTCCCTGTGGCATCTTCGACTTGGTCATCGCTGCGCGCGCCACATGGAGCTCACCCAACAACATGCCATCGGCATCCCGAAACTCGGATCGGCACCGGAGGCCATATGCCCAGCGTGCATTCAGGCCAAATCCCACCAGCAGTCGGTCAACCGTCAGCCCTCCCCACGCGCGGAGGCACCGTACATGCTCATGGTCATCGACGACTGGAAGGGACCTTGTCCGTCGGTCACTGGGGCGCAGCATGTCTTCGGCGGTGGATTCCTACACTGGAGTAAAGGTAGCAATCACCATGCGCACCAAGGACGAGGCCGTCCGCGCCATCCATCAACTTCATGCGGCGGTTCTCGGCATGGGTCACACCGTCCAACGCATACGTGCCGATCGCAGCGCGGTTTATACCGGCTCTCCGTTTCGTCAAGCATGTGCCGACCTCAACATCGCGCTGGAGTTTACCGCATCCCACTCTCATCATCAGGCAGGCATGGCGGAGCGCTCTTTCCGCACTATCGGTGAGTGTGCCCAAGGCATGCTCCTCCACGCCGGCCTCGACCGCACTTTTGGGGACTGGGCGTATCTTCACGCCGTCTATCTCTGCAACCGCCAGTGGAGCTCGTCCGTCAACGCCATGCCTTACACGCTGATGACCGGTCGCAAGCCCGACCTCGCCAACCTGCATGTTTTCGGCTGTGTGGCCTGGGTCAACATACATGTTACTATGCGGGCAGCCAAAGGAAAAATGACACCTAAATCTTGGCCGGGCATCTACGTTGGCCACCATGAGGACTCCGCCGGCTACCGCATATACAACCCGGCTACCAGGCGCGAAACGGTTACACGCGATGTCATCTTTGACGAGGTTACACGACCCTTCTCCAGCACACCGGCACTCTCTATGCCAGTCTTCCAGCTCCCCGACGGTGACCACCTGCTGATATGAATGAGCTGCAACCCTTGGACCAGCAGGAGGGCCCCACGCGCCACCTCCCATGCCGCCACCCATGCCACCATCAGCGGCGCTTGCCTCCGCGCAGGAGGGGCCCCCGCCTCCGCAGCCAGAAGGGACGTATCTTCCGCGTCATCAGGAGGGGGACGCCACAGCACTACCAACTCCTCACTCCAGTGGATCAGCACACATATCTTCCCCTTATGTCGACCTCAGCGACTACCACCCCAAGCTGGTGGCATCCGCCATCGCAGAAGTTGTGCGCCCCTACCCGGCGCAGATGGCCGCCCTCGCCCTGCCAGCACCCACTGTCCACGTGTCCAAGGCGCCGCGCAACTACAAGGAGGCCATCTCCAGCAATCACCCCGATGACTGGAAACAGTCCATGGACCGAGAGATCGCCTCTATCACCAAGATGGAGACCTTTGTTTGGATCAGAATTTCTGAGCTTCGCCGTGACAACCCGTCAGCAATCATCATACAGACGGCGTGGGCCTTCGCGGAGAAACAAGACAAGGATGGCAACCTCATCAAGCGCAAGGCCAGCGTGGTTGTCCGCGGCGATCAACTTACTGCCGGCGAGAACTTTGATGACACTAAGACCTATGCCCCAGTCGTCAGTTTCATCGCCTTGCGCACCACTATTGCTCTCGCAGTTGAACTTGACTGGGAGCTGTACCAGTTCGACGTCACCTGTGCTTTCCTCAACGCTAACCTCGATGAAGATGTCTACGTCTACCCCTCCCCCCCCCCCCCCCCCCCCCGGCTACGGCCGCAAGGATCAGGCTTGGAAACTCGTTAAGGCACTCTATGGCCTGCCGCAGGCACCCAAGGCATGGTTTCTGCGCTTTTCTTCTTTTCTCCGTGACTTCGGCTTCGTCAGCTCCGAGTGCGATCCGGGTGTATGGACACTGCTCGCAGTCGATGGATCGCTGCTGGCCATCCTATGCGTCTACGTCGATGACTTCATGCTGGCTACCTCCCCGTCGTCCGACATCCGGGAGCGTTTTCAGACTTCTCTCTTCTCTACGTTTGATGCGACTACTGACGGCCTATGCACCTGGCTTCTTGGCATGGCCATTGATCGCAAGCCGGGGGGCGTGCTCCACCTCCATAAGGAGAAATACATCAGTGACATCCTGACTACCTTCAACATGGCGGCGTGCGCGCCTCGCCGCCTACCCTGCACACCGGATACCGATTTTCATGACTCTACATGCACGCCCCTCGACACCAAACTCTTTCCCTATCCCAATCTTGTTGGTAGCCTTATCTGGCTGGCGGTGGCATCACGCCCGGACATCGCGTTCGCGGTCGGCCGCCTGTGCACCTACATGGCGTCCCCCACCGAGCGTCACTGGCAGATCGCCGTATCGGTGCTGCGCTACCTCAAGGGCACCCCCAACCATGGCCTCATTTTCCGGAAGCAACTGGACAACGAGGCACCCGACTTCCTCTTTTTTGTGGACGCTGACTGGGCAACCTTCGTGCCCAAACGCCGCTCCACAACCGGCTATCTTGCCCTGGTGCACGGCACCCCAGTCGCCTACCACGCGCAAGTTCAGAAGAGCGTGGCCTTGTCTACTGCCGAGGCGGAGTTCGTGGCGCTCTGCCTGGCCTGAAAATGTCTGGCGTTTATTCGCGTTCTTCTGCGCCAGCTCCACCACCCCACCACTGACCCGGTACGGGTATGCGAGGACAATCAAGCGTGCATCGTTAAGGTGAAGCATAGTATGATTACAGGCGCGCAACGCCACATTGACCTCAAGTTTCAGTATGCAGCCCAACTCTGCCAAGAAGGCGTCATCGACATGCACTACACGCCTACCGCAGACCAGCTCGTCGATTTCTTCACTAAGGCGCTGCCGCTGACTACCTTTCTTCGTTTCCGCGCTTTCCTGATGGGGTCATCCGAGGAGCCCTACCTGTGTTGCGCCTCTGCCGCCATCAGTCATGCGCCCGCGGGATTGCACAGGATGAGGAGGGGTGTTGGACCCAGGGTACCCCGGTACCCTGAATCCGCTTTTTCTCTCTGTGAAATCCGCATTTTTCTGGCTGCCGTACATGTGCCTAAATTGGACCGTATGGCAGAAGTACGGCACCAAAGCATGGCACCTAGGCATCTTTGCCAGTTGGCCTTCTTAGACGGAGAGGTGTCCATCCTGATTGACACCTAGCCTGCTGGTATAAATTGCCAGCCTCGGCTCCTTGTAATTCAGTCAACTGCATCTTGTATCGTCCCGTGCTCATGCACTCATGCTACGTACGGTACGAGCGACGAGTAGTCGCTAATATCTACCTTGACCGTCGCGTGTGTCGATGACTTGCCGCTATCGTCCCTGACCGCTCACCCGCGCGACGAGTTTGAAAATAAGGGCACCAGCAACTAGCGATTAATACTGAGTACGAATACAGATACCGCACGGCGGCGGCTCTCTTTACGACCAACTTCCCGTTACCCAGTACCAACACCACCAGTGCCCACACGGATCCCCCCCTCCACGCTCTGACGGACCTGTAAAAATGGCAGGCAACCACCGTTTGCTTCGGCTGCGGCTGCTACTGTTTGCCTTGTTGCGGGCTGCTCCGCCGCGTTGTTGGGTGAGAAACCCCGAGCCGCGACGCTGGAACGGCGCGAAGGGACCGTCCCGAAGATCTACTCCCACTCTGATTGGTAGCCGCCCGAGTACCTCGATGCCTCCTCGCGCGGGCCGTTTCTGCCGCTGCTGATGTACACCCGGGGCTGTCGCGGGTCAACTGCGGTGCAGGCGATGGCGCGCCGCCTGCTAGAGGCGCACGGCTTCCGGTATTCCCCCGTCCCCTTCGAGGACTCAAAGGTGGAGTACAGTGTTTTCAGGCGGGACGGGCTAAGCGCCGCGGACGCGTTCCGGAAGCAGGAGGAGCTTTCGCAAGCCGCGGGGGACGAGGTGCTGTTTTTAAGTGCACCGAGCCTGCCTTGGAAGCACGGCGCACCATTAGCTATACTTGTACAAAAAATCGGCTGCCCGATAATTATCGATACGAGTGCAGCGCGGTATACTGGTACTCGGTTGCATGTGTACCGGCTATATGGCTCTATATGCGGCTGCCCGCGTGCATATGACATGCTCGGATCTTCTGTATCCCTCCCCCCCCCCCCCCCCCCCTCGGTGTTTAAAATCGGCGATGATATAGCGCGCGTACGGTGTCTCATGTACCCGTACAAGGACCGCCCCCATCCCACCCCCGAATCGGCCACTAGCAGTGCAAGCACACGACGTGAACGAGAGCCTCTAGACCACCACCGATGGGCCCTTTTGGGCTACGTGTGGGATATGGGCCAAGTCGTTTGGGATTTGCCGATTTGGTGAGGCACACGCGAGACACCATCCGGTGCCACCGCTCACTGCCCCCGAAATGAGTTTTCGGGGATATATCCGCGCACGCGCTGCTCCATCATCTGATGTAATCAGTTAATTATAGGGGATATGGCCGGATGTGGCAGGATTTATGTAAATGGTGACTTGCTAGAGTTGCCGCCCGCCGTGTCCTACTAAGGTGCTAGTGGTTCTATTTGCTCAAGTGTGAATCTCGCGGTGGTGCCTACATGATGGCACTGTCATGCATGTATACAAAGTAACGTGTTGATCAAGAATCATAACAAGACAATAATATGCATGTAGTTTAAATAAGAAGCTGCGAGGCATTGTCGAGCTATGCGAAGGAGTGATACACGGTTGGCTTAAGCCTTGCGATTATATTTATGTGCATTCGTGGGATTGGGTAACTCTCCCGTGTAGCATCGCTTTCAAGCACCCCAGTTGGCTATCGTTTTCTGGCCGCTGACAATTTGAAGGGATGGTTTGTGTGCTAGTGCCAACGCCGCAATGGATCGCAAACCCTGGGCGATGTCAGCGCCCATCATGCGGGTGACACTCACCTACCATATAACCCTGCGGCTCGATATATACACCAGCATGATGGTGTTTCGGAGCTTCTGGGCAGTCCAGTAGATAGTAACTTCTGCCTTACTATGAACGGTACCCGTAGTTTCTCGCTTGCATATACTGCTCGTACAGCGCGCGGTTCTTTATTGTACAGTTCAGCTATTAACAGTGTATTGTTAGTACGACGAGCAGCGACTACGGGTAATCCTTGCCAGATGTATCGTCCGGTGCTCATGCAGTCATGCTACGTACGAGCGAGTAGTCGCTAATATCTACCTTGACCGTCGCGTGCGTCGATGACTTGCCGCTATCGTCCCCGACCGCTCACCCGCGCGACGAGTTTGAAAATAAGGGCACCAGCAACTAGCGATTAATACTGAGTACGAATACAGATACCGCACGGCGGCGGCTCTCTTTACGACCAACTTCCCGTTACCCAGTACCAACACCACCAGTGCCCACACGGATCCCCCCTCCACGCTCTGACGGACCTGTAAAAATGGCAGGCAACCACCGTTTGCTTCGGCTGCTGCTTCTATTGTTTGCCTTGTTGCGGGCTGCTCCGCCGCGTTGTTGGCGGGGAAACCCCGAGCCGCGACGCTGAAACGGCGCGAAGGGACCGTCCCGAAGATCTACTCCCACTCTGATTGGCAGCCGCACGAGTACCTCGACGCCTCCTCGGGCGGGCCGTTTCTGCCGCTGCTGATGTACACCCGGGGCTGTCGCGGGTCAACTGCGGTGCAGGCGATGGCGCGCCGCCTGCTAGAGGCGCACGGCTTCCGGTATTCCCCCGTCCCCTTCGAGAACTCAAAGGTGGAGTACAATGTTTTCAGGCGGGACGGGCTCAGCGCCGCGGACGCGTTCCGGAAGCAGGTGGAGCTTTCGCAAGCCGCGGGGGAGGTGCTGTTTTTCAAGTACACCGAGCCTACCTTGGAAGCACGGCGGACCGCCGGTAGCTATACTTGTACAAATAATCGGCTGCCCGATATCGATACGAGTGCAGCCGGTATACTGGTACTCGGCTGCATGTGTACCGGCTATATGGCTCTATATGCGGCTGCCCGCGTGCATATGACATGCTCGGATCTTTTGAATCCCCCTCCCCCCCCCCCCCCCCTCGGTGTTTAAAATCGGCGATGATATAGCGCGCGTACGGTGTCTCATGTACCCGTACAAGGACCCCCCCCCCCCCCCCCCCCCCCCCCCGAATCGGCCACTACCAGTGCACACGACGTGATTGAACGAGAGCCTCTAGACCACCACCGATGGGCCCTTTTGGGCTACGTGTGGGATATGGGCCAAGTCGTTTGGGATTTGCCGATTTGGTGAGGCACACGCGAGACACCATCCGGTGCCACCGCTCACTACTGCCCCCGAAATGCGCTCACTCCGTGCACGCGCTGCTCCATCATCTGATGTAATCAGTTACTAGGGGATATGGCCGGACGTGGCAGGATTTATGTAAATGGCGACTTGCTAGAGTTGCCGCCCGCCGTGTCCTACTAAGGTGCTAGTGGTTCTATTTGCTCAAGTGTGAATCTCGCGGTGGTGCCTACATGATGGCACTGTCATGCATGTACACAAAGTAACGTGTTGCTCAAGAATCATAACAAGACAGTAATATGCATGTAGTTTAAATAAGAAGCTGCGAGGCATTGTCGAGCTCTGCGAAGGAGTGATACACGGTTGGCTTAAGCCTTGCGATTATGTGCATTCGTGGGATTGGGTACGTAACTCTCCCGTGTAGCATCGCTTTCAAGCACCCCAGTTGGCTATCGTTTTCTGGCCGCTGACAATTTGAAGGGATGGTTTGTGTGCTGGTGCCAACGCCGCAATGGATCGCAAACCCTGGGCGATGTCAGCGCCCATCATGCGGGTGACACTCACCTACCATATAACCCTGCGGCTCGATATATACACCAGCATGATGGTGTTTCGGAGCTTCTGGGCAGTCCAGTAGATAGTAACTTCTGCCTTACTATGAACGGTATCCCCGTTCATAGGGATACCCGTAGTTTCTCGCTTGCATATACTGCTCGTACAGCGCGCGGTTTTTTATTGTACAGTTCAGCTAACAGTATTCTTGTATTGTTAGTACGACGAGCAGCGACTACGGGTAATCCTTGCCAGATGTATCGTCCGGTGCTCATGCAGTCATGCTGCGTACGAGCGAGTAGTCGCTAATATCTACCTTGACCGTCGCGTGTGTCGACGACTTGCCGCGAACGTCCCCGACCGCTCACCCGCGCGACGAGTTTGAAAATAAGGGCACCAGCAAGACTGAGTACGAATACAAATACCGCACGGCGGGGGTCTCTTTACGACCAACTTCCCCGTTCCCCGGTACCAACGCCACCAGTGGCCACGCGGATCCCCCCCTCCACGCTCTGACGGACCTGTAAAAATGGCAGGCAACCACCGTTTGCTTCGTCTGCTGCTGCTACTGTTTGCCGCTGTTGCGGGCTGCTCCGC
The DNA here is from genome assembly GCA_006384855.1 of Tetraselmis striata. Classification (NCBI taxonomy): domain Eukaryota; kingdom Viridiplantae; phylum Chlorophyta; class Chlorodendrophyceae; order Chlorodendrales; family Chlorodendraceae; genus Tetraselmis; species Tetraselmis striata. Next base: position 13,258 of record VCJN01001334.1, read on the forward strand.
CGCGTTGTTGGCGGGGAAACCCCGAGTCGCGACGCTGAAACGGCGCGAAGGGACCGTCCCGAAGATCTACTCTCACTCTGATTGGCAGCCGCACGAGTACCTCGACGCCTCCTCAGGCGGGCCGTTTCCGCCGCTGCTGATGTACACCCGGGGCTGTCGCGGGTCAACTGCGGTGCAGGCGATGGCGCGCCGCCTGCTGGAGGCGCACGGCTTCCGGTATTCCCCCGTCCCCTTCGAGAACTCAAAGGTGGAGTACAATGTTTTCAGGCAGGACGGGCTCAGCGCCGCGGACGCGTTCCGGAAGCAGGTGGAGCTTTCGCAAGCCGCGGGGGAGGTGCTGTTTTTCAAGTACACCGAGCCTACCTTGGAAGAAAAGGCTGCTCTTCGGGCGAGAGGCGAAGAGGCCTTCGATGTGCAAAAGGAGATGGGGACGCGGATGGTGCACGTGCGGCGCGCGAATGGTACGTTGCCTCACCCGGAGCGAGCAGCGAGATACCGGTACGAGCTCGTGCTCGTATACTGCCTCGACGTGGTAGGAATATACAGGTAAGTCCCTTGTCCGCTCGGTAGAGCGGTCGTCTCGTGTGCGAGAGGTACCGGGTTCGATTCCTGGCCGATGTATTTCGGCAATATCGGCCCGGCGTGTCCCGGGTTTACTCGGTTGATGCATTAGCCCTTCGGGGTTCGAATGAGGCAATGGTCTATGGGCTATGCCAGACCTACGACTGCAGTTGGCGCACGAGGTCAAGTGCTGGGGCGGCTTCGGCCGATGTCCCGGGGCGAACTTTACTTTACTTTTACAGGTAAGTCGTGCGGACGTGCGGTAGAAATAGCGACTAAGACGTCAAACATCCGCGGTATTATTGCATATGACATGCCTCCTGATGAATAATGCAGCAAATAACAGCGCAGCTGCTCCGCCCCATATGTACGACGTTTTGATTATTAGTACTGTTGGCGTGACGATTCTAGTAATGTTGTTGCATCCAGCACATGTAATCACAATTATTAGTACCACTGGCACCTGGTACTACTTTTAGCGCTGGATTTATTTCTGGCCGTTTTGTATAAAAATTCACACCAGTACTCCTTACGGTGGATTTATTACTGGCGGCGCCTTTTTGTAATTCACATACACCACTAGCCACTAATCCTTACTGCTTGCTCGGGCGGCTTCGGCCGATGTCCCGGGGCGAGGTTTAGCGACTAGTCGCTACTTTATTTTACTCTCACCACTACGTGGTACCGCTTCAAAGGATTACGGGTACTCAAACCCAGGCCAGAACAGCTCAGTAATTATATCCTACTCGCACGTCCGATAAATGATGGGAAATATTACGGACATCACTCCGCCCTTCCGCGTACATCCCTTGCCCGCTCCGTTGAGCGGTCGTCTCGTACGCGAGAGGTAGCGGGTTCGATTCCTGGCCGTTGTATTTCGGCAATGTCGTCCCGACGTGTCCTGGGTTTCCCCGGTTGATGCATTAGCCCTTCGGGGTTCGAATGAGGCAATGGTCTACGGATTATGCCAGACCTACGACTGCAGCTGGCGCAGGAGGTCAAGTGCTGGGGCGGCTTCGGCCGTTGCCCCGGGGCGAACTGTACTTTTACTTTTATCACTCCGCCCCACAAAATCCGACTCGGTTACGCCCGCCGCCTGTACGACGGGACCTGCTATAGTGTCGAGGTGTCACCCCTAATATCGTCTATAAAACCCGCTAGTGTGAAATATACCATACGCACCCACAAATACAGTTTGCCCCCTTGTTTTGCCTCTGGGACGGGGCTGGCAACAGTGAAACCCTTATCTGTCCTTATTTTGTCGTTCACGCGGGTGATTGTAATCGTTATGAACTCGGATCAGCACTCGAAGCAGTTCCTGTGCTGTAGCAGTTGCTCCTTCCCCGTATCAAATGTGAATAATCCTCATAGCAGTCTGCTATACCGGTCCGCAGTACTACGGGAAGTATAAATGACATTGCTGATGCAGTCGACAACACTAGTTCATTGTCATACTTTTTTGCATGTTGTGTGTTTGTGCCCCCATTCCCCTGCCTCCTATCCCCCCCTTCTCTTTCCGCAAATCTCCACTAGCCTGAATGCCTGGGATGGCGACTGACGCTGTTCTTGCTGATTTGCCCCCTTGCAGCGCTGGACAAAGTCGTGTGCGCAGTGCGAGACTGCTTCCAGCATATACCGGACGGAGAGCAAGCCGGCCGCGCCGGTGGGTCAGTGGACGCCGAGGGCGTCCCCAACTCACTGTGCTTCAAGCGCCGTTTACCCGGCAGCCCGAAGACCTATGCCAACCTGAACGTCAGCCGTATTGCTGACGAGATGAGCGCGCATCTAAGGGTTGAGCAGCAGGACTTCCATAAGCTGCAGCGTGCTGGCTTCCGCCAAGCCGATAGTTACGCCACGGAGGATCTCATGGCGTTCATGTTCAACAAAGACCACGTGCGCCGCTCCCTGATGGCCTGGAAGGGCTTTTTCGAGGCACTGGGCGTCAAGGCCGACGCGGACGTGATCCTGGCCACCTGGGCTGGCGGCTGCGACGGGGCGTGCATCGTGGGGTCGCGCCCGCAGAGCCCGCACAGGACAGTCATCTACAACTACGACGATGTGGCGGCGGCGCTTCTGGCCAGCGGCAACTCCACGCTCTGGCAGATGCTGCGGCAGGGGCCAATGCCAGAGGAGGTGTAGTAGGCATGTTGCGATCTCTGCTGCGTGGCGACCCGTACGGGCACAATAGCGCACGCGAAGCACGAGGCTGGTCCCTACTAGCGCAAGAGGACGTCGAGCGGCATGTAAATACTAGTTGGTAACTACTGGGCATGGTTTATTATAAAAGAACGTAACAGGCTGGAGCAGGTGCCACGAGTCGGTGGCTGCAGCTGCGAGTGAGTCAAAATGAGCGTTCTGATACTTGATATACACCTTCTCATAAAAGCCTTGCCCCCCTTGTCAAGCAGCAATTGTAGATTAGCCCCTTGTGAGCCCTCACCTTCGTTTCCGGCCGCGCCCTTCCATGTGCCATACGTGAACATGAAATCATGCGTGGGGGCAGCCCTAAGTGGCATTTGTTGTGCTCTCGTGTGCGTGTCATTGTTCAGGGTTGGTAATGAAGTTGATAACCCAATGTCACGAGGGCACGAATTTTTATATCGCACGTATGTGGGTTCTATCTGTACGGGTGCACGCCAAGAGTTAGCTCTACCATCGTAGAGCACATTCACAAAGGCGCGCTCTCCCCACTGTCGGCATGCAAACAAGTGAGCAGTTCCCGCAAAACGGCCAATACTGCAATTAGGGCTTGCTCCAAAACCAGCCCACCTACAGCTATTGTCCGCATTCAATGCGCCCTTGGCAGGGCCGGGCTTCAGCCCATACTGCGCAGGGGTGCAGCCCCCGAGTCAGCGGGTGGGTCCATATGGTCACCTGCTAGGGCATCGTCTAGGGTATTTGGTAGGGCTGGCCATCAATATACGCTCCCATATTCTATTGCTATTGGGCTGCGCCTCGCGGGCCCCTTCGCGGGGAAAATCCGCCCGCGCGGAATGAGTACACCGCCTTTTTATCGGGGGCGTTCCGATGTTACGGCTCGCGTACTGGTACCCGTACCTGGTACGTGCGACTATCTGTAGTGCGTCGCCTATCTATGATACATGCTATGCTGTACCGCTACTAAGGATGACATGTTCTGGAACTAAGGATTAAGGAGGGGTCCCTTTGGTTCCTAGCAGCTAAGCGACTTCGTGGTTCCCTTGGCTCCTTCTTGGTTCTTGGCTCCCTGTCCTCCTGCTCGACCTTGGTTTCAGGCTTATGTCTCTCTTTTGCTGGCAACCTTTCATAGTTGCTGTTAGTTCTACTGTTTGTACTGCGCATTTGTGAAAGCCCTAATGTAAGATATAAATAAGGATTGCTAGCGACTATGCGCTGGAACGTCAGACGTTTCATCACATCGGGATGCGGGTCGCACGGTAAGCCAGTGTAGTAGAGCTTGTAGGAGAACCTAAAAATATTTGCATCGGGCCCCCCTACCCCCTTTGGTTATATTTTCACCGAGAGGCCCGGCAAGGTTCGAACCATCGCAGAGCGGAATCCGGTGCGTAACAGGCAGCCCCCCCCCCCCCCCCCCCCACCACCACCACCTATCACATCTCAAGCCGTTGATGAATATTCTAAGTTAATTATATCATAACAATGCGCCACTATACCACTCGGCAGTCGGCGCCGGATGGCGATACGGACAGATACGTACATGGCAAACTTACGAGGGGCTGTACAGCGCCGCCTACTGTGGCCTTGGGTGGTGGTTGTGGATTTCAGCGCTCGTCAATCTCGCGGCGGTTGTTGTCAATATTGATAATGCCATAATCATTATGCTACTCAACTATTCTTTTAATGAGAGCAAATGCCGTGATTGACTTGTAGTGTGATAGAAAATACATTCAACTAGTATAGCAATGTACAGAGTACGTGTACTGAAAATATTACACATATTTGTCAAGTATACCATTTAAATCAAATAGCACAGCAGTGATGACTACTGATATATTGAAATATTCCTATTATGATATTATACTGTTGTTATTATTTCCAATATTTAAGGCAATGTTTACTCTTGGTAGATTGACATGGCTCGACATATGTGTGATCAATAATCTGCCCATGCCTGGCTGAATACGCAGTAATTGCTGCACTGGCGGTTTTGTTGCATACTGAGAAGAATGAGAGCCGTATACGCGGACGATGGCTGCTTGGGGATTCTGCGCATTCCTGGGATTGGCCCAGCGCCAGCAAGCACCCCAAGCACCGCGAGTAGAGTTGGGGATGGGGGGGGGGGGGGGGGGGGGAGGTCATGTTGACGCCGGCAGCCACCGCTGTTCAGGCGCCAGTAGAGTGCCAATCAGTGAGAGTAATACGGACACTTTTCTTCGCCGCGCAACTTCAAAGGCTTCCCCGGCCCACTACCCGTACGTACCCGTAGCTGGCGCCCACGCTGGTACCACGGCAGTCACCATCTGGCGCCACCGCTCACTGCCCTCGAAACGCGCCCACTCCGTGCACGCTGCTCCATCATCTGCTCTAACCAGCGCAATAGGAGATGTGGCAGGATGTGGCGGGATTTATGTATATGGTGACTAGCTAGCACTGCCGACCGCCGCGACCTACTAGGGTGCTGGTGGTCCTTGTGTAATATGATCTAAATATAAAATCATCTTTCATCAGAATAATGGGAGCTGGTTCGTACATACTGGGGGGTAGCCAATGACTTTTGGGAGTATGTCGGCGCCCTGAAGATTAGTGATCCTTTACATCGATGTTGCTGCCTGCGGGTGGTTCCCGCTGCAAGGAGCGTTGCTCAAAAGTGTGTGCCCTCACAGGATATGCGGCCAATGAAGAAGATGGACAGGCGGATGGCGCTGGTCGCCCTGACTTGTGAAGAGCCAAAGTCACTCGCCAGGGCGACCAACGCCACCCGCCTGTCCATCTTGTTCATACGGCGGGGCATGTGTCTATGCCAGGGCTGTGCGGTGTTGCTGTCTTTGCAATTACAAGCACAGTCCGCTGCGGCCTGCCGGTACAGCCTACTAGCCTACTGAACTTCCTGCTGGCGCTGGTCGGATGGCGTGTGCAGCACCATGCTACCGCAGACGCCTTCCGCGATCACTGTGTTCACGATCTGGGTATCGCTGTACGCCGGGAGGTGGATGCCTGGTTCCAGCAGGCAGTCCATTACATAAATATGCAGGTTTGAAGATGCGCCTGCAATGGCTCGATGCATTGCTGAATCCTGCGGAAGGAGTCGTATACATCTGCCTGTTGCTTTTCGATTTTGTGCATCGTGGGATTACCTCATTTGCCCGTGCAGCAGCGCTTTCTGGCACCCCAAGTTCCGAGAGACGAGAAATCAAATATAAGATTGATAAAGGATCAAACTTACAAACAGGCCCCCATATTGCAGGCTGAGGAATTCAGAGCGGCCGCCCTTATCCCGGGGCACTCATATCTTACGGCTCCGGGGTGCGCTGACTACTGTATTGGCGCCAACCGCCAATCGTGACGCAATGCTCGCCGGTGGGGCCCAGCATCAGGAGCCAATTGTAGCGCGAGAGACGGCGAGGATGCGCCGCGCGCAGGTGCTGATCCGCGGCTGTCTAAAGTGAATAGCGCTTACAATCGGGGAGTCCTACCGCAAGGGCTGGTAGGTGGGGTAGCCAGCCCGACAGAGCATGCTACTGTATGTTTATAATACTGTTGTCATGAGCGCCCCCAGGCGCGTTGTCCCGGAACTAGAGGTGACTGTAGGCGCCCCCCCCCCTTAGCGCTTGCCAAACTTGTTGGCCTTGGGCACCTTGGCGATGCGCACGCTCACTGGCGTCACCTCCACGATCTCGTCGCCGATGATGTACTCCAGCGCGTCGTCCAGCAGCATGACCTTGGCCTCTGCCAGCCCTGCGGTGTTCTCCTTGGTGGCGGAGCGGATGTTGTTCACCGCCTTCTTCTTGGCCACGTTGACCTTGAGGTCGCCGGGGCGCTGGTGGATGCCCACCACCTGGCCCTCGTACACCTGCTCGCCCGGCTTGCAAAACAGCTGCAAAGGGGGGGGGGGGGGGGGGGGGGGGCACATGGGCGTGAGCATGCTGCGGGGAGGGCGGCTCGGTGACGAGGTCGCTACAAAATCAGGAGTCGCCCCTGCCCGCCAGCACGCCTGGGGTTCAATGATGGCGAAACCATAAGCATAGCTGCACGTGAAAGTCCCTATGGATAGATAAATCGCATGCAATCCCGGTTTCAGGCGTGCATTCCAGGGTCCTTGATGCAGGTGTGTCGGCACCCGTAGCGCCGTAGGGCGGAAGTACAGCCCGTCAGTCACAGCGCACATCCCGTTCGGCCCAGGAATAATACGGCAGGCTGTTTCCGCGAGGCCAAATTCACAGCCGGCGGTTTTATTCGTGGCGCAGTGTAACATTATCTGCACCGGCTGTGCATAGTATCACACGTTTCACCTTCTTATGTGGGTGGGTAGGCGGTTCCTCAGGCACTGCGACCCCCCCCCCCCCTCCCCCCCACACACACACACCACCACCACCACAAGAAGCAGTCCTTGATGGCCGCGTCCAATGCGCGGCAAAAGGAGGCGGTGTTATATATGCCGCAGACGTACAGCCACCGCTGGACTATCCAAATGAAAACAGCGGGTTTGCCCTACTCCTGGTGCCATCAATCGTTTCTCGTGTATTCGAAGTAACGACTGTGCAATGTGATAGGGTCGCAAGCATTCGAAGGAACAACAAGAAAAGTGGCAGGGCGAATTCACCGAGACCATTATAACCCCCCAAAAGTCGTTTCCTTTAATCATGTCACCCGCGCAGCCACACTGTGGTGCTGTCATTTGACGTCAGCAGGGCGGCGGGGGCTCACCATGCCGCGCGCCTGAGCGCTCTCGCACGCGAAGGAGGTGACCGCCCCCGTCTCGTGCGCCACCAGCGAGCCCTGGTCGCGCATGCTGATGTCGCCCTGCGGGTCAGCCGCGGCGCAGCACGCTCAGTCCCGGTGCGGTGCGGCGTCTCCCAGGCAGCGGGTGGGGGGGGTGCGAGGGTGGAGTGGCCCGCTTGTTCAACCCTTTTGGTCCCAACACCTCGGGATCAGCACGACGTTGCGCTTTGGGGGCTAGCGGGCTTTGCCAACCGAATGTGTGAAGACTATTGGGCTCTTGAAGCGATAAAGGGATCTTTGGTTTGGTGTACATCCGGTTGCCAACTCTTAGCGCAGTGGAGAATCAAAGGTAATGCCGCTGATGAAGGCCAACGGAGCATTGCGTCGCTAGTTGAGCTACACATAGGTTCGCGGCCCACTCCCCAGTGTAGCAATACACTGGTTTGCACCATCCAGCTAGGAATTCCGTGGTGTATTCGGATAAAACTTGATCCACATAAATCTTGTCATTCTTCGTGAGGGGGTCATTGACAGTGCTGTATAGCCAACCCAGAGGTATACCTATACTTACATACATACATGCAAGCACAATATAAAATCATATATACGGGTTCGTTATATCTGATTGTTCCCCCCCCCCCCCCCCCCTCTTGATCGGCCGCCGGTCGGGGTGACATGTGTGTTGAGTTTGAGTGTGTTCTTATATTATTATATAATTATAATTATAATATAATAATAATAATATAATAATAATAATATAATAATAATAATTATTATTATTATATAATACCACAACGATATACGCATACACACGAACACACACACACACACACACACACAGAGCGCCCGATCGGGGGCGGCCGGAGGTGGCATGTGAGCAGCGGCCTTGGATTTGAGAGCGAAATATGGCAGGAGGCGGGCGGCCACTACCGGGGTGTGTGTGTGGGGGGGGGGGGGGGGGGGTTCAACCCACCTGCCACTCCGCAAAGTGCGAGAAGATGGTGTTCACGACAGCGGTGCCGCGCGTGGCGGTGAGCAGCGCCGAGCGGATGCCCAGCAGGCCGCGCGTGGGGATGGAGTACTTGACGGTGCTGCTGCCGGTGTTGGGGTTGGTCGCCATGTCCAGCATCTGCCCCTTGCGCTGCCCCAGCATGTCCACCACGGCGCCCATGTAGTCCTGCGGCACCTCAACCACCGCCTCCTCGATCGGCTCCATCGTCTTGCCATCCTCAATCTGCGGGTGAAGGAGGCACATTATTGCTCAGATACACTGACCGCCACGAGCCGCAGGGGGAGGAGAGAGGGCGGGGGGGGGGGGGGGGGCACCTTGGTGATGACGCGCGGCGGGCCCACCGCAAACTCATACCCCTCGCGGCGCATGTTCTCGATGAGCACGCCGATGTGCAGCGTCCCGCGGCCGCTCACCTGCCACCAGGGAAAACACAAACACACGCCCGCACTCAGCTCTATCTGGGAGCCACTCGTGATTTGCAAGACACAAAGGGCAGAACCGGGGAGGGTGTGAAAGGGGCACTATAGAAGGGGGGGGGGGGGGGGGGGGGGGCACGCACCACAAACTGATCCGCCGACTCGCCGCGCTCCACCTTGAGAGCGAGGTTGCGCTCCAGCTCGCGGTCCAGCCGCTCCTGCACGGCGCCGGCAGGACAACACATTCGCACAGATGAGACCTCCGCGCAGCTCCGGCAGTGGGGCAAAGTGGCATCGGGGGTGTCATGATCAAGTGCAAGGACGAGGCGGTGACAAGGTGTGTGTCCACTAGTGAACCAGCGGGTGATAGTGCTGACCCGCGCAACGCAAATAGGAAGGGGGGGGGGAGGGGGGGGGACCCACCGCCAGATTGCGGCTGGTCACAAACTTGCCCTCCTGGCCCGCAAAGGGGGAGGTGTTGACCAGGAAAGTCATCGTCACAGTGGGCTCCTCCACCTGTTTGGGGCCAGCGACACAGGGTCAGCTCCCCACGCCAGCCACGTGGTCCAGCCACCTCCCCATCTGTCATGGCACAGGCGCAGGCAGGGCGGGCACCTTGATGGTAGGCAGCGGGCGCGGGTCCTTCGAGTCGCACACGGTCTCGCCAATGCCAACGTCCGCCATGCCGGTGAAGGCGCAGATGTCGCCCGCCATCACCTCCTGCACAGAAACCCTGCGGAAGCCCAAGGGGGGGGGGGGGGGGGGGCGTGATGGGCACACCATCAGGGCGTGTACATCGTGCGGCTTCCAGGCGATCATGTTTCCGCGCAGTTCCATGCTCGCCCAGGTGGCTCACTATTTCACATAGTTCGAAATGAGAAATACACTTCCCCGCACAATATTACACAGTCTACCACGGACCTCATGTACAGATATTCTAGTATGCGGACCGGCTACGATATCATGTGGTGCAAAGCAGGAAAGCCGCAACGTGGCGCTATGTGGACGGTGTTTTGGAACTCAATGCCCATGTCCCTACCTACCTACCACATCACCAGGTACCTGGACGTGGATCCGCCTATCAAGATGCTTGAATTGACACCATATACAGTCGCTAGGCACAGCCCCCGCCACGCACAACTCATCATCAAATGATGCACTGCTTCATTCAGGCCGTCAAAGATTCTAACCTGCGCAGATTCTCAAACATAGTCTGCCAAAATGCGCCGTGTCCATATCGGCAGGGGGAGAGAGGGGGGCGGGGAAGGGGGGAGGGGGAGGCGCACTTGTCGAACTGGCTGTACACAAAGAGCTCCACCACCTTGCCGGTGCGCTTCTTGCCCTCCTCAAGCCCCTCAGGCGTGCACACCGTGTAGCTGGCGCCCTTCACCTGCGACCGCGCCGGTTGCACAGCACCCACAGTGTCAGAGAGTAGAATGCAAGTAGACGAGGATATCGCTGCCGGCAGAAGGGGAGAGGGGGGGGGGGGGGGGGGGGGGTCGCACAAGGCTGCCGCCGGTGACGCGGCCGATGCAGATGCGGCCCTTGTGCTCGTCGTAGTCGAGGTTGGTGACCAGGATCTGCGCGGGCGCGTCCACGTCCACGGTGGGCGCCGGCACCTCGCTCACGATGCTCTTAAACAGCGGGCCAAGGTCCTCCGCGAGATTGTCTGGCTCGGGGCCCGCGATGCCGTTCACGCCGCTCGCGTACACGATCGGGAAGTCGCACTGCGGGCCCGCCGCACAGCAGGCAGTCAGAGCGGTTAGCATCTTCGAAGTGTCTCACCTACTATGACCTTGTGGGTGGAGTAGCTGGCGGCATGACCCGGCGCACAACGGCAACAGCAACAGCAGAGTAGCAGCAGGACGCAAAGCCCCCCCCCCCCCCCCCCCCGCCCCCCGCCTCTCATCCGCTGCATCCGCTACGCCCCGCACCACCACCGCCACCGCCGCGGCCGCACCTGCTCGTCCGTGGCGCCCAGCTCCACAAACAGCTCGAAGGTTTTGTCGATGACGTAGTCAGGTCTGTGACGGGCAGGGAAAGCACGCCGGGGCGGGCAGGTGGAGGACGTCAGTTTAGTGCTGGCGAGACCCGGTTCAGGGGCACAGCGGGATGGCGGCCCTCACATTGTTGACATTGGAATGGCCCACCGAAGAGCAGGATTGGCAGGGGGGGCTAGACACAGCAAACGCACCGCGCCGCATCCCGGTCGATCTTGTTGACGACGACGATGACCTTCTTGTTCAGCGCAAGCGCCTTGCGGAGCACAAAGCGCGTCTGCGGCATCGGCCCCTCCACCGAGTCCACCAGCAGCAGCACGCCTGGACGGCACGGCGAGGCGGAGCCAGTCAGCTTGCAACCCAGCTGTCAGCACCCCCTGGCGGCGCCCCATCCCGTGGAGCCAACGCACCGTCGCACATGTTGAGCACGCGCTCGACCTCGCCGCCAAAGTCGGAGTGACCAGGTGTGTCGATGATGTTGATCTTGTTCTCCTGCAGGGGGCAGCGAAGAAGGTTGACCGGGGGGGGGGGGGGGGGGTCAGCGCCGGGGGAGCGAGCGCAAAGAGTCCCGACCGCGACCCGGAACAGCAAGGCCAGGTGCACCGTGAGGGCGGAGGGAGGGGAAGTGTTGTGGGAAATTACGGGGGTGGGAAGGGAGGGGAGGCTAGCGCACCCCGAAGGTGACCGCGGTGTTCTTGGCCAGGATGGTGATGCCGCGCTCGCGCTCCAGGTCGTTTGAGTCCATGATGCGCTCCTGCACCACCTGTCCATCCGCCCGGCGCCACGACACATCCGTCAGGTCGCCGGTTGCCACCGCTACGGTCCCATCCGCCGCACCCGGCACAAACCAGCGCCACGCTTCCGCATGCGGTCAAGGCAGGCATGGACCCCACGACAAGGGAAGGTCGGCGGGAGGAGGAGGGCACCTGGTTGGCGCGGAAGACCTTGGCCTGGTTCAGCATGGCATCCACAAGCGTGGTCTTGCCGTGGTCGACGTGCGCGATGATGGCGATGTTGCGGATGTGGTCCACGCTCGTCGCCGTGGCCGGCTCTGCGCATCGAGGCGGGTGCGCGGGGCGTAAGTGGCGCCATGGAGGCTTGCCGTAGGCTCTAGCCATAAAGAGCGACACGTGGATATACCCTGGCCGGGACTGGCTGGCACCCCAAATGAAGAAAGTATGGGCGAGGGGGGGGGGGGGGGGGGGGTGGGGAAGGGGGGGGGGGGGGGGGGGGGGGGGCACCTTCAAACAGCAGCAGCGGCCACCTGGGGGCGGGTAGCGGCGGCAGACACACTCCTAGTCGCTAGGCGCCGGACGCCGGCCACGCGGCGGACTGGCATAGGGGATATGGGCGCTATTTAGTCATGTTTCCCGAGTACGCTAACAGGGCTGGATGCGGCCTGTTTCCGTCCTCCCTTGCAGCGTCAATTTCCCCTCAGCCGCTCGGCATACTGAAATGTGACAGGCAGCCGGTCGTGATGGCCCGGGCTGAGGCGCGGCTGGCGCGGGGACCTTACCCCTGCGGCGTGCTGCTGCTGCTGCTGGCGGGACGCCTGGGCGGCGCGCGCCACAACAGCGCGGCGCTGAGTCTGCTGGACGCGAGCGCAGGCCGGGGCGGCCGCCGCGCCGGTAGCGGCGGTCGCGAGGGAAGCTGACGACATCCTGGTATGAGGGTTTCTGCGAGGACCAGGGACACAGGGATCATGGGGACTGTCAGTGCAACGAGCCTGCCTTTGGCGCGACTTGGCGAGGCAGGGCTTAAGGGGGGTAGGAAGGGTATATATTCTGTCCTTTCGGGCGAGGGGATGTGCGCCCGGGCCGTCGAGCGCCGAGCCCCGGCCCCCGTGGCCCGACTCGGCGGCTCAACATGTGCCAAACAGTATCTGAGCGACGATAGCTACTCGCGGGGGAGGCTGCGGGGATGGAGATGGCACAGCGCCTGCGCCCACGGCGTCGAGAGAGTCTACGGCTATGCCTGGGCTCTGTGTCTAGGCTATGTAGTCGACGTAGTCGACTGAGTCGCAGTACGACACCGCCGGCGCGGTGTCGACCGTCGACCGCTTGGCACCCCGCGCAAACCTCGGGACGCACGGCCGCGGTGGCGATGCAAGTGTCGCTCGTGTCAGACTATTCAGCGACAGTAGGGCGACATTTTGCATTTGGAAATGGGAATGGAAATAGGGAGACGCCGTGCCGGTGGTTGGGCGGCATGCAATTGGTGACAGGGAAATTACTGTGCCGGCAATCGGTTCGGCTGGTCGGCAGTAGTGGCGCTGGCAGGTAGGGCTTTCCTGACCACTACCACACCCGAACATGGCCATGAAAAAGAATATGCGGGCGACGGCGACGAGTTACCTCGGGTGGAGGTCAAAGGGTACCTGTACGAACCTGGTTATCGGAGGAGTGAGGGAGAGGAGAAGACGGTGAGTGGGAAATCGGCCTGGTCAGACCGCCGCCGATATATCCCCCCGCCGCCCTCCCCGCCCCGCTGTCCGCCAGCGACGAACATGCGGCTATGAGGGTGCTGGTGCGTGCCGCTCTGACGGCCAGAGGATCATGTCTGCAGTATATAGCACCGAATAGAGTCACGCCCTTACGTACTGATTTGCGGGATTAACGTGCCAAAGTCTCAGCGCATGCGGTATCGTGGCAACCTGCTGCGCTGATATACGACCGCTAGCGGCTACCAGCAAAATACCAAAAAAACTGCTGCTCAGCCCCGCCGGCGGCCGACAACGGCTGATGGCGCGGATTTGCGATCACCAGTAAACCCTAATCCAGTAAGCTCAGAAAACGACCGCCACGGCGCCGACAGGCTGCCAGGCCCTAGTCAGACCCTGAACCTACAAATCCAGTCTGCCCAGGGCTGCGCGCGCCCCCTCCGGCGCGTTCTGCAGGCGGGCGAGTGGCTGACTAATGTTGCGTAGTGATGAATATAAAAGATCACACGTTGAATTTTGACTGAATTTTGATTTTGATTGAATCTCTAATCCCGTCAAAATAACGCATCAAGCACGCACATATGGAGACGACTGCGGCCAGCTTTCATCATCGGCGCCGTGGCGGTGTACGCACCAGCAGCACGCCTACTATTATACTTTTTGGTTACAGGGAGAGCGTCAAGAGAATGCACGCAAAGTACTGGGGGAGGAAAAAGCCTACATTTAAGCAGAACCCTCTATTCTAGCAAGCCAAGCGGCGCGTCGTTTTGGATGCCTGTTCAGACCACCGCCACAACAACGCCCTGAACGCTCGTCAACGCCCTGTACAGTCTTTACGTGCCCTCTCCAGAGCTAACTCCTTGTAGCCAACCCTTCATCAGCGCCAGGGGGGACTCCACGGCTAGGGACTCCCTCCGCCGCTGTTGCAGTCTCTCCCCCGCGGCGACCACCGACGGAACGAGCGTGGCGTCCGCTGCCGCGGCTGGCGGTGCCTTCAGCTGGCCAATCGGACGGCCGGGGAGGGGGCGACAGGCTGACAGTCCCGTCCGTGACCCCGTTCGTGCCAGCATGGCGGTGGTGACGGTGCAGATAGGGCAGTGCGGCAACGCGCTGGGCGGCGCGCTGTGGGAGGCGGTGGATGCCGAGTGGCGAGCCGCCTGTCGCCGCCAGCGCCCCTCCGCCGCCGCGCCACCCTCCTTCCCCTCCTCCTCGAAGGTCAAGGCGAGGGCGGGGGGAGGCGGCAGCGGCGGCAGCGGCGGCGGCAGTAGCGGCGCGGCCGCATTTGCCGGCGAGGGCTTCGAGCATTTGCTGCGCCGCTGCCCGGACGGCGGCACCCGCGCGCGGGCGGTGCTGGTGGACACCGAGCCCAAGGCGGTGCGCGCCCGGCCCGTCGTCGGGTGGCGAAACACCGGAGGGGGGCGACGGGATAGGACGCGCTCAGAAGTCCGCAGCTGATCTACAAGTACCATCCCTTGCATCTAATACCCATGGAGCCATGTACATACCTAGTGTCAGTCGGGGTGCATACACCCATACCCAGCTCGCAGCACGCTCGCTGAGCCGGCGGTGCTGCGTCGGCGCGTGGCAGGTCCAGGCGGTGTGCCGCGGGCGGTGCCGGGAGCTGTTCGAGCCGGCGCAGTGCGTTCTGGGCCACAGCGGCTGCGCCAACAACTGGTGCCCCCCCCCCCCCCCCCCCCCTCCCCCATATTGGATTCCCACCCAGCAGCGGCGGGAGCCGGGCCAGTGCACCCCCTGACCTAACCCCGCCGCCCCGTCCCGCCTGCTGTCCGCTGCTGTGTTGCTCGCCGCCTCGCCGCCTCGCACCCACCCCTGACCCCCTGCCCCCACCCCACCCCCCCATCAAACAATCAAACCCCTCATCAAACCCCGCAGGGCTCACGGCTACTTTGTGCAGCAGCCGCTGAGAGAGCGGCCGCAGAGCTGCCTCGCGGAAAAGGAGGCGTCGCTGCTGACGTCCGCGCTGGCAGGTGCGCCCGGCTCCCGCTGCCTTATGCTCAGCACTCCCGCCGCTCCCTCCATGCCCCCCCCCCCCCCCCCCCCCCCACCCTGAGTCTCCTGCGCCCCGGGGCCCCGCCAGCGATCCGGAACGAGGTGCAGCAGTGCGCCACCCTGGTAGAGTTTCTGCTCATCCACAGCATCGCGGGCGGCTCCGGCTCCGGGCTGGTGAGCAGCTGGCCGGCCCCTCGCGCACAGCAATGACCGCCGCCGCCGCCCCTGGACGGTGTGGTGTAACCCTCCCTCCTCTGCGCGCGCCAGGGCTCGCGCATTCTGGAGGAGCTGCGGCGAGAGTACCCGGGCAGCTACATACTCACTGTCTCCGTGGCGCCCAACCTCGGGGGTACGCCCCCCGTTGGGGGTTTTAGGGTTTTAGAATTAGGGTACTGCCTGCCCCCCTCTTGCACGAGGCACTCGTTGCAATCCTCAGACTCATGTCACCGGGAGCTCTCCACCATGATACCCTGGCTCTGCGCTGCCCCCCCCCCCCCCCCCTCCGCTGCCTCCCCGCAGGCGACACGCCGGTGCAGAGCCTCAACGCGTGCATGACGCTGCAGTGGCTGCAGGCCTACGCGGACGGCGTGCTCTTGTTCCGCAATGACGCCCTGCTGCGGCGCCTGCAGCGGCGCTCCGAGGCTGCCCGCGGCATGTCCCCCCCCCCCCCCCCCCCCCCCTCCTTCCCCCAATCTGCTTGTGTGCACCCGCTGCTGTGAGCTCGACACCGCAGCCACGCTGACTCCCCAACCCTGCAAATGGACCTCACCGCCACCGATGTACTAATGCGGGTGCGTGACCCCAGCAGGCGGGGCGGCTGCCAGCGCCGCGTCCAGCTTCGCCGACATCAACCGCTACATCGCCAGGTCCGCCGGCCCGCAAGCCAGCACAGCATGCGCTGCCCGGCGACTCCAGAACACTGCCGCCCCTTCCCGCCCCGCCCCGCCACCCCTGGGCGCCCTTCTGATGCCCCTTGCGGTGGCGCCCCTTGCGCCGGCGCTCCCCCCACCCGGCAGGGCCGTGGCGGGAATACTACTCCCGGACTGCAACGGCGGCAGCGGCGGGCGCGCGGTGGGCAAGCCCCTGCCGTTGCGGCGGCTGGTGCGTCCAGCCTCGCCGCCCCCTTCCGCCCCCGCCCCGAGGGGGCACCCGCTGCCATTGCTGCGTAGACCCCCAGGGCGGGGGGGGGGGGCGGGGGGGAAGGTTGAGGTTGGGTGTGGTATGGGCTGCGCAGGTGCAGCACGTGTGCCCCCACCCCGAGATGAAGTTCCTGGAGGCGCACCACGTGAGCGTGACCTCCTCCTCCGCTAATAAGGGTGCGCCCCTGCACACGCGACTGGGGCAGCATTCAGGGGTGGGGGCAGCGGAGGGGACTAGGGGGCGGCGGCGCCGAGGCAGAAGCAGACGCGGCCTGAGGGACCACGCCCGCACCAGACCCATGAGAAACTGTGTCCCCGCGACCTCTTGGGGACTGTTTGGGGTACATGGTGTCGCCTGTATGACATACAGGAGGGATACCTTGAAGACACGCCCGAGTTCCCCATTGATATCCCTGTCAAATCGCCTGGAATGCGAGTACTGCCTGCCGGTGCACGAAGGCGCCATGTAGTGTCTGCGGGTCCCGGGTCACCCATCAAAAGCCGTCGCTGCAGCCTCTCGCGGGGGTCGCATGCACAGGAACATTCGCCACAGTGAGGTCTACATCTGACCCTGGCAGGATGGGCGGGTTGGTATTCGCAGTGTTCCTATTTCCGAACCCGCAGCCATGGTAGTTCATGTTGCTCACGTCACAGCTTGCATGCGCCCCCTTCCCCCCTCACCCCCCACCACCACTCGCCTGCGTCCAGGTACGCTCCTTATGCCCCATCCAACCGTGACGGGCGAAAAGGGCCTGACATATACCTCGCCCAACCCCCCCCCCCCCCCCCCCTTCCCTTCTCCCCCCTCCTGGGGGCCTCTCCCTCCTCCCTAAGGCAGTACCTCCTGGACCGACGCCGCCCGGCTGCTAGCCTCCGCAGCGGATCGCTTCGACAGCCACGACGGCGACCGGCCGGTGCAGGCCTCCGGCACGCTGGCCATCGCATGGGGCGCCCTGCCGCCGGAGAGCGACGCCGTGCTGGCGGCCCTCACCAAGTGCGAGCAACATCAACCCCCCCACTACCCCCCTCGGTCCCGAAAGCCCTGCATTCGTTCAATCGACCCCGCGCCTGCGCGTCTCCCCCCAGCAAAGGGTGGCGGGCGGTGAGTTGAGGCTCGGTGCCGCGCAGGTCGGGCGGCTGCCCCCACGTCGCCTGGCGCTCCGACGCCGTCCAGGTGCACACGCGCGCGGGCTGCCCGCCCTGCCTGGCGCGCGACAGCAAAGGTGCGCGGCAGCGCCGGCAGCAGCGTCCGCGCACCGCTGCCGGCCCTACTCGTAGAATGGGCCGGGCGGGTGACGATTCCCCGCGTGGGTGACGGGTCAACATAGGCAGGGATCCCGTCGGTCATTGTCGGTTAATTGGGGCGGGCGGGCGTTTGGCTGCCCCAGTACCATGCTGCCTGTCCGGAGGGATGACGTCACCTGTGCCGGTGCGGGTGCGGTCCTGATTTGGGGGCGGAATTCGTGCGCCATCGCCGCGGGCGCACTATAGCACAGCGGCGCGAGGGAAATCGATACCTGTATATATATCTTTTTGGTTACAGGGAGAGCGTCAAGATAATGCACGGAAAGTACTGGGGAAGGAAAAAGCCTACAGCGGTAATCGATGCGCCGCAACAACACCGTAGCTCGGCCGGTACATAGAATACAAATGTCGGGCGATTTTATTAGTAATAGAGAATGATGTCGGAGATTTTGTCGAGGAGCTTTTCATGAAAGTTTGGATCGCCATCAGACGTGACGAGTGCTTTACCTCAAAACTGCAAAATCGAAGCTCCGCTTGCTGAAGCTGAGACAAACAGCCTGGAATGCATGACCCGGGGGTGCGGACACGACTACGCTGAGCTGAAGGTCCCCCCCCCCCCCCCCCGCCTCCTCCTCCCCGGGCTGGCGTCCTCCCCGGTCCTCCACGCCAGCCTCCGGCGCTGCCTCCACCACGGCCGGCACGGGGAGCTCCGGAGCCGGCGTGGAGGCGAAGGGCCTCACGATCGTGTCCAACCGGTCCAGCTTGGTGGGCCTCTTCCGCAAGTACGCGGAGGCGGCGGCGCAGCTGTGCAGTGCGCGCGCCTACGTTCACTGGTGCCGCCCCCCCGCCCCCCCCCCCCCCCCCCTCCGTTCATCAAAATGGGCGATGATGACCGATGATTACATTGATGCCCCATTTTCACCCCTTACCACTGGCAGGAAGAGGGGGGAAAGGGGGTGTCATCAAGTAAGGATTGCGTTGTAACATGCTTCCATGAAAGCAGATGAGGGTGTGGCGCACATCGGGGCGGAGTCCGTCCTGGCAGCGTAAGCCTCGCGCTGTCGTTGTCAATCGGGAAGCGCCGCGAAGCCGCATACTCGTATACCATAAATTACCCCCCCCCCCCCCCCCTTTATCAAGATAAGAACTACGAAAATGTCAAAATATAAACAATACAGTCGGCCACAATGTGAAGATACAATATACCACAAAAGTAAATATTGATGCGAAGCGATAATCCGTTTACAATTGCCATTGACATGGAACCAAAGGGGGAGGAGAATCAGAGGGCACCGTACGCATGCTATGATAAGCGCGCGTCTCCGGCGCATCCCCCCGCTGCCGTGCCAGCTGTTAATAGGACACTGCTCATGGCCAGGCTCGCACCGCGCACGACAACCCAACCCTTCATGTCCCACTCCGGGGCGACATGTCCTCATCATGCCATTGAACTGTGTGAGCACTGGGCGGCGGCCTGCCGCGCAGGTACGAGCGGTACGGCTGCCCCATGGAGGCGCTGCAGGACGCGGCGCAGTCGGTGGAGCAGATCTCGGACTGCTACAGCCACTGGTACGGCTTCCACCTGCCCGCCGGCGCGCGGTGAGGGGGCTGCAAGGGGGCGAGCGGGCGACCCGCAAGGAGGGATGCAAGCCCCCCCCCCCCCCCCCCCCCCCCCCGCTCTTCCTTGGTTACCCAGCCGCTACCGGAGCGGAAAGAGAGCGGCAACTCAGCGAGTTGTAACACTTTCATTATGTCCTGCGCGTGAATCAGCGGAACGGCCCGCCTCCGCCCTTTTCCTTGTCTACCCATTTTCCCTTGCTCTCGCTTTGTTCGATTCGTGTGCTCTATGCCAACATGCCCCCACCCTCCCCCCCCCCCCCCCCCCCCCCAACCCTCACACACACACAAACATTGGGACAGCGGCAAACAAACCTCCAAAGAACAAGCCGCACCCCCCCCCCCCCCCCACCTCTCTCAGGAGCCCACCACCGGCCATCCAATCCCGCCCCCTCCGAGGTCAACTTAAACTTACAGGGCCGGTCCGGACCCGTGGCGCGCCTGGGGTCAGGCGTGGTCCCGCGGGCTGGGCGCCCCGCGCGAGGCGCTGCCCGGCGGCGGCACCGCGGAGCTCTCGCGCTTGACCGCCGCAAAGGGCAGCTCCTCCCGGCGCTCCGCCAGCGCCTGCACGTCCTGCTCCAGCACGCTGCGCGGCACGCGGCCCACCGCGATCGCCTTCTCCCCGCCCTGCGCGTCCAGGAACACGTACTCTGGGATGCCGGTCACACGGAAACGGCCCACCTGCACGGGCCGAGCAGCGCGGAGAAATGAGACGGGCGCGCTCGGCATCCTCCTCCTCACCTGCATCCGCATCTGCACCCCCCCCCCCCCCCCCGGCCCCCAAACACACATGCACGCACACACACACACACACACACATGTATTCATGTATGCACCTACGTGTTGACCTGAGAGAGTGTGTGAGGTAAGGGTTTCCATGCGCTATTCATGACACCCATACCGAGATGCAATATGCATACAAAACGCTCCACAGCTGCCTGACTACAATCATGTGCCAAGCGGGGGAGGATACATATGGTGGTTGGTGGTGTGTGGGGGGGGGGGGGGGGGATACCTCCTCCGCCCACTTGGGGTTGTCGATGTTGAGCATCACGAAGTTGACGTCCTCGGCGTAGCGCTGCTCCACGGCCAGGGTGTCGGGCACCATCTCGCGGCACGTCTCGCACCTGCCAAGCGCAGCCAAGCAGGGCGCACCGCGGACACACTCAGCCGCCGCCCTTTGTAGACCGCGCAGCCCCCCCCCCCCACCACCACCACCACAACAACATTGCCGTCACGGCGCTTTGGGTTTTCCTACATGTCATTGGTTCGGACCCCCATTGCAAAGGCTAGAAGACTACCATCCTCCTTGTTGTGAAACGTTTGAAGAATACATCACGAATATGGCACGGAAAATCTGACTCAAAAAGAAAACAGACTCAGCGATGCATAGCAATGCCTTGTTGGGGGACCCCGCAACCCGACGAAATGCTGCTTCTTCCGTTTCCCTCACACCCAGCTCAGCTTGGCTCTACAAGCCTAGCGCACCAGTTGGCGTAGAACTCGACCAGCGTGGGCCGCGAGTTGCGCAGCGCCTCGTTCAGCGGCACCGAGTCCGCCTGCAGCGCCGCCAGCGTGGGGGCGCCCCCCAGCAGGCGGGTGGCCGCAAACAGCGCCGCGCCCGCGCCCACCGCCGCGATGGCCAGGGTGGCGCTGGAGCCGGATGAGGCGGTGCCCTGCTCCGCGCTGGACGAACCTGGAAAGTGAGGGGGTGGGGGGGGACAACTTGGCGCGCGGCGCAGGCTCTTCGGCAAGAAGAGCGCCATTTGTTATGTGGTTTGCAAGTAACATAAAGGAGATGGAATACTTTATATACTTGAAAGTTACGCGATGTGCAGCTAGGGATAGCTAGGGTATTACTATGCCCTACTCGCACAGCGTACATCACGGCCATGTGCCACGAGCGCGTGCCGACGCTCACGCTGTTGCCGCTTCGACATTTTATATTAAAATATCCAACCGCCGATGCGCGATGAAAAACGGTCAGTTTGCCGGTGCGCAGTGAAAAGTGCTGCAAAATTATAGCCGGGCGGGGGCGCAATTTACAAGCTGGCGTTGCGGTCTCTGCCTTGCTGGCTCGCACCCGCGCCCGTCGCCCGACGCCCAAGCCCGTCGTTGTTACGTGTATGTTTTTGTTTGGCCGTGGCGGATGTGACGGGATTGGAACCTGCGTGCCTCGCGCCGCGCACACAGGGAGCGACTTTGAAGCCACCCGGTGCCCATAGGCAAAAGCGACAGATGCCTCGATCCTTTTAGCATCATATAAATAGCGACCACCCCACGTGCACCGTCGGGACAGATGAGTCAATGCAGGCAGAAGTAAAGGGATGCTGTTATTTTGTGACGTGTAGTAGTAACGTACTGCGAGTACTTCTTGTAAAGTTGTATATTCCAGCGGGTACCGCTGAGTAATCCTTAGTTAGTAATCCTTAGTTAGTGTAGCTTTTAGCATAGCTTTTAGTATAATCCTTAGGATAGAACTAAAAGTAAAGTTCGCCCCGGGTCTTCGGCCGAAGCCGCTCCAGAACTTGACCTCGTACGCCAACCGCAGTCGTAGGTCTGGCATAAATATAAGCCATTTGATCGTTGCCTCAATCGAACCCCGAAGGGCCAATGCATCAAACCAGGTAATAAACCCGGGACACGGGCCCGGTCGATATTGCTCTGAAATGACAGAGCCGGGAATCGATCCGGGGACCTCCTGAGTAGGAGACCACGGCTCTACCGAGCGGCGGACAGGCAACGAGGCCTGTCGTACAGTCCTATCGCCGTCGGCAGGGCTCATCGTCGCGATATAAACCTGTCGCGCATTGTTGCTGATATTTAAAAATATAGTCGCTACAGCGACTCTATAGAGTAGTTCCATGCTACCTGGTATTTAAATGATATGATAATTGGACGGATTGCGTCTTACTACGGCCCACAATTTTTTAGGCCGCGGCAACTGCTGTCGGGCAAATGTTACAGCCAGCTCATCACGGCAACAATATATGTAGATTTTTGTGGCAACACGCGCGCGCCGCAAACCCCTCGCAAAACCGAGCTTTTGCCCGATGTGCGCTTCGGCACGAGGACTTCAGTTTTCCTAGCCTGGAACTAGTCGCTACTTTGTAGATGGTTATTTAGATTGTATTATAAGGAGAATTTTCAAATCGCGATACATGGCTGCTAGCCAGGGGCCCGCGTCAAATAAACTGCGGACCCATTTTTAAATAATTATTACGGTATGCAATCCCTACAAGTATGAGTACTGTTTAGTATGTTAGTAAACAAAACATGGGGCGCAGAAAATCGCATATTATACTCAATCAGAAGCTGGCGAATGGCAACTCAGGCGAAGCCAATCCCGCCAGCCTCGCCGCGCGGCAGCGAGCAGCATGGCGAAACACCGCCTCGTCCCGTGTGTGTGTGACGTTGTGGCAGCACATCACATACTGCATCGTTCCGGCGTAGGTCGACTGCGGGCACACCGGCTGCCTGGCGCGGCTATCCGGGCGGCGCCGACGGGCGGCCACGTCAGCACGCGAGCGGCGAGCGGCGCTCTCGCGCTATGGTCGGCTTGGGCAGGGAGGTGGGCGCACCTGGCTGTGGCAGAGGGGGGGGCGGCGTGCGTCCGCTGCCTTCTCCGCCCTCGCCCTCGCCTGCGGCGCGCACGAGCCTCCAGGTGCGCGCGCGGGGAGACGCCCGCAGGACTGCTGGAGTCGGGGCTGGGCGTGTGGCGGGGCTGCCGCGGAGGACGGCCGGAGCGGACAGCATCCCGGTACAACTAGTGGAGACGCGGGTGATATGAGTAATGCGGGGGGCACTGACTGTAAACCTTACGCGACGGACGTGGTACTGGTAGTTGTGAGGGCCGTGCTCACTTGAGGGGGGGGGGGGGGGGGGGGGGGAGGGGGGGCGAGGCAGGTCGTAGACGAATTGCTGGCGGTCGAGTTGTTCGTCGTTGTCATCGCTCCGCCGATCACCTGGATGATGATGCATCCTCACCCTGATGATGATGGATTGTTGCTGTCGTCCGCCGCCCGCGCGCCCGACATCAGTCTGACACGCATAAATCCTTAAGATTATAGGATTTATTTGAAGGTCACTTCCCTCGGATGAAATCGATATTAATCCTGATAGATAGTTCGCGAATATAAAGGTCATGTCCCTCGGATGAAATCGATATTAATCCTTGTAGATAGTTCGCGAGCAGTATCAAAACTAGAAATAGAAAGCTCGCCGAAAAAAGCATTAATATTACGGATTGCTTTGCCAGCAGCAGCAGCGGTCTATGATGATGCGGCGGCGCAGCAGCGCACCTGCCTGAAGCGGCCTCGCTCGTCTAGCTAAGTCATGGTTTCGGAGCAGCAAGCCACGCGCGCGGCGCGCTATACGACTACTGCGCTTTTATTTTGTGCCGCGGAATTATACCACCCTGTAGCGACCAGGGTTGGGCATAAGGCATAACTTATTCGGGGAAACTTATGTTATGACATAACATAAGTGGTTATGCTTATGAGGAAGTCCCATCGAAAATCGGCACAAGTCCCAGGCATAAGTGCCCGGCATAAGTGCCGATAAAACCCGCAGTTGGCTCCCCCGCAGACTGCGTACTGCTCGTAGATACAGGACCTATGTACGAGGTGTTACTGTACGAGGCGATAGTACGAAATTATAAGTAATATACTCGTGGTGCCGGCACACAGACGACCGTCGCAGAGGCAATCTTCCCGCCGGATCGCTATCCAGCACCTTGCCAGCAGGCGCACAGGCGCCCGCCATGACCACACCAACACCCCCAACGGGCAAGGACGAGGCAACGTTGACGGGCTCCGCCATGTCTACATGCGCTTGGAGGTCCGTACTGTCGCGCCATACTGCGGTTCGCAGCGAGATTTGCTCCGGTACGGGCGATGGCGGCTCCTCACCCGCCGCTAGTGAGCAGACACCCGCCGCCGCACCACCCGTTGCGGCTGCTGCCACCACCACCGCCCCAACACCCGACGATTATTCGAACTTCCCGGCTTCCGATAAGGCTGAACGCGGCGCTTCGGACACACGAACTGCTGAGGGCGTTCGCCGCGCGCGCGCACGGATTGAGCTAGTGAAGAATTATCTTAAGGCGTCATGGGGATCGCACGCCACCCGCAGGAAGTCGCCTTACTGGGGCTTATTCGTCGACAACTCTTCCCGGGAGGCTGACGACTGCGAGATTGTGGATGGCTCGTCCGCTGGAGAGGCAATATCCTGTATTTTGTGTTTCGGCTCGAAAACCAACCAGCTGCACCCGAAGTTTCCGAGAGAGGGGCCCTTCTGTGCGACTGTGGAGGAGCTGAACGCCAAGACGTGGGCTGAGCCGATGGCTGAGCTGGCCCTATCGTAACGGTTCCAAGCTGTTCCCCAAGTACGAGCTGACATACAAAGGTCGCGGTGGCGGTGTATTTCGGCCACTTCCTCACTTCTTATGCCATAAATTATGGCATAATTATGTTATGAGCATAATTATTCAAAAATTATGTCATAACATAAGGCATAATTCCGCTTATGCCGGATCATAACATAATTATGTACTTATGTCATAAGTACTTATGTTATGACATAAGCGACCCAGGGGTCAGTTGTCCTGAGGCCTGGATGCTGTGTGCAGAGGACCAAGCGCGCCCCCCCCCCCCCCCCCCCCCCCCCCGCCTCTCCGTCCTCCTTACCCTCCCCCAGTACCTATACATCTAGCTACATAAGAAGCTAGGATTTTAGCCACCTCTCCCCATCGTACCCGATTCTCAACCATCGAAGAAAGTTTACGCCGACCGCTGACCGCGAGGAAGGTCGTGGCCTATCAACGATGCGGTGCCTCGGCGCGGCGCCGCTTATATTCTTGCCGATGTTTCTCGCCGCCGCCGAGCAAGCAGCAGCCAGCACACGACACCGCCTTGGCGTGCAGGGAGCGTGGCGCGGCTCCAGCGCTCCACGGCCGGCGCGGATCGCGGGGCTGCTGCGGGCGGGCGGGCTGCAGCTTCGGGCGGACGGCTCGTTCAAGATCCTGCAGGTGGCGGATACGGTGAGGCGGCCGCCCCGCAT
The DNA here is from genome assembly GCA_006384855.1 of Tetraselmis striata. Classification (NCBI taxonomy): domain Eukaryota; kingdom Viridiplantae; phylum Chlorophyta; class Chlorodendrophyceae; order Chlorodendrales; family Chlorodendraceae; genus Tetraselmis; species Tetraselmis striata. The sequence continues at coordinate 38,637 of VCJN01001334.1, forward strand.
GCTGTGCAGCCAATCATATGTGTACATATGTCTGCGCATCCGCTCATAAACACGCGTGAAGAGAGCGCGCTCCGGGGGGGGGAGGGGGGGGGGGGGGGGGGGGGGGGGGGGAGTCTAGTTGGGTTGCTACCCGCCTATAATCGAGAGCAAGTGTTGCCCTGCAATGAATGATGCGTATATTTACTGGGTGTATTGCAACGTCGCCGTATTGCAACGTCGCCCTTCGTCGCGGCTTCGCATGAACAGCACTTCGGCGAGAACTACTGGGACGCATGGGGGGCGGAGCAGGACGCCAACACGACGCGCCTGCTGCGGGGCCTCTTGCGCGCAGAGGATCCCGACCTGGTGGTGTTCAGTGGTGACCAGGTACGCCGCCACCGTGCAGGGCCCTTTCTATGGCATCATAACGTGCGCATCGGAAGAGCCGATAGCGCCAGTTAAGGCACTACCGCCGGGGATAACAACGCGGATCAATGATACCGACGTACCGTTCCCGGTGGCGGGTGCTGTCCCCGGGGCCGCCCCTCCGCAGATCAGCGCCAACAACATATATAAGAACGCCACCGCCTTCTGGCGGTTGCCGACAGCGCTGGCGGAGGAGGCCGCCCGGCCGCACTGGGTGGCGCTCTTCGGCAACCACGACGACATGCCGCTCGACAGCGGCGCGGCGGCGGCGGCATTCCACGTGCGGGAGGGCACGCCCGCGCAGACCAGCCGCCGGGACTTGCTGGCCTACGGCGCGGCGAGGCCGCGCTGCGCCACGCCGCGCATGTACACCAGCCGAGCGGGCGGCGCCGGCATCGGCTACCTGCTGCTGCGCGCGCCGGGCAACGGCGCGCCGCCGGTGGCGGTGCTGTGGTTCCTGGACACCGGGGGCGGCTCCCTGCCGCAGGCGCTAGAGGAGGTGCGCCAACAACCAGCACTGTGTATATCGGGGGCATATATACACACCCGATGCGCCTGACAATGACCTTCCTATTATTTCATTGCACAGGTGTGTACTTAGGTCTTTTTGGTTACAGGGAGAGCGTCCAGAGAATGCACGCAAAGTACAGGTGTGTACTCGTACATAGTTGCTACATGCGTATGCCGACACACACAGATATAACCCCGCCCGTATAAGCAGTATGTCAAGCTTCATCGGGAAGGAATTGTACTAAACCCTAAACCCTAAACCTGCAGCTATTAGACAAAGTGGGACACATTATGGAGACACACCAGGGGACACATTATGGAATGAGTGCACTGACTATTCCATATGTCCACACATGGAGTATTATTATCCTCACTGTTGTGCCCGTGCAGCGTTCCTTTGTACGCAAAGCCCCCGTTGCTGACAGAATGATGCTCTCCGGCGGGTGCCCCGCCCGGCCAGGACCAGCTCACCTGGCTGCAGTCGGCCAGCGCGGAGCTAGCCGCCGCGCACGGGGCGCTCCCGGGCCTGGCGTTCCTCCACATCCCGCTCCCGGAGTACCGGGAAACCGTGGGCCCGGCCTCCGGAGGCGAGAGCCAGGTGCCCCCCCCAACGCCAGACCGACTGCCCTGGCGGACGAATTTGGTCTCTGTGACAAAGCAAACGGAGACGGCGTTGTCGTTAGGCAGCTAGTAAGGATCCGCGTCAGGTATCAAATAGGCCAAAGAATGATTGCAATGAGATGCATCGGACAGGTCAGGGGTTGATATGTGTGAGCCGACTTGTCATGATTCTTGATCTCAAGCCGGCCACGCTTGATGTGGATCCTCACCAGCCGGGGGCCGACCCCGTGACGCCCCGCCCTGGCCGCAGCGCTGGTCCTGTTTCGGCATGGCGGCGGACGGCGGCGTGGCGCCCGTGCATCGCGCGCCGCACGGCACACTGGCCGCCCTGGCGGCCGCCGGCACCCGCGCCGTCACCGCGGGGCACAACCACGGCAACGACTACTGCTGCACCGCCGCCGCGCTGCCCGCGCTGTGCTTCGGGCGGCACAGCGGCTACGGCGGCTACAACCACGGCTGGGAGCGCGGCGCGCGCGCCTTCACGCTCCGCGTGCCGCGGGCCCCCCTCGCGCCGTGCGCTTGGTACCTAATCACCCACGTGCGGCTCGAGTCCGGCGCCATCACAAACGTCGGCCAGCTGGGGGCGTGCTGATGGGCCATGACGGGCCACTTTTTGGGCGGCTTGTCCCCCAGTCGGCATAACCTGCACAACATGCCAATCTTTAACTTCCGTATGCTAAGGGACGGAAGGGAGCGAGGCTTGGAAACAACGGAGGCCGGCCCTAGCGTGAGCCGAAATTACACCATTTGCGTGATTCCCATAGTGGTTAGAGATAGCAGGCCGTCAGAACACCCGAGTCTGGGCGGCGGAGAGCCAGAAAACTAGCACGTTGGAACCGCTTTCAATTTCCGTATGGTATTGGTACACCGACCATGCCAGCATGTTAAGCCCACAAGGGTTCAGGTCGCTTCGGATCCGATATAGCGCCGCCCCCTGCGGTGCCTCACCACCCTGCCGTGTCACTCGCCCATGAGGTGTGAGCAGCCTCGTGCCATTAGCCAGCCGCAGTGTAACATGTATTGAACCTCGGCAGCCGACGACCGCCGTGGGAAGTTGTGACTGAAGACGATCATCGGCAGGTGTAGTGATGTGGCATCGCTACAACTGGGTAGAGACCACTCGTTTTTTGTACATAATTATGTTGCATATTAACATATGGTGCAATGAGAAACACAGTCATTCGTTGCTCCAGCATGGCCCTCCGCCCGCTACTTGCACAACCCGGCGGTACAGCGACACTCCGCCGGCCTCCATCGCGGGCGAGTGAAAACAATAATAATGATGACAATATTAATCATCATCATCATAATATCATTGTCATAATCATAATATCAGAGTATCATAGTATCAAAATCATATGCAGGTGATATATGCATTATACGTATTACTTCAACCCTCCTATAGTTCTAGCGGCATTACTTACCCGTGGCATCACAGACACGCTGCCGGTCGAGGGGCATATGACGGCGGGTATGGTATGCTGGTATGGCTGAACAAGCCCGGCCCGGAGGCTCGGGGGGGACATATCACCCGACCTGAACTGGATGCCTGGCTGTAGCACTGCAGGATATATGATGATTGCGCCCGCCTCACGCATGCTTGCAGATGTGTATTGGATGCCGCGTCGCTATGTCAAATGTTGTATGCTGTGAAATGTCATGTACTATATTAAATGCCTACATAATACATCGTCCGAGCTAGCTGGTCATCCGCATTTCGGCCCCTTTATCGTTGGTTAGACATAATATATATCGGCGTAATTTTTCATCATGTTTTCCGGCATACCGTTGTACATCCCAATTGTTTCGCTCATTTTGTCATCACGCACCTTTTGCATCACTGTCTAGTACCATCAGGGCCTTTGGCCAAGGGCGGGCATTGTTGCGTAAAAGCTCATCACGCTGTGCTTTCTCAGACACTGAAGCGCGCGGTACAGGGAATATAAGTGTGCGCCCGCCAGCCGTTCAACCATGTACGTGTGAGCTGGAACCGGAACACGTCCTGCGTTTCTATGTGTGCTACATAATATTTGAAAGTAATTTCCTATCTGCTAGCGGTGCATGTGTACATGCGCAGCACCGCTGTTATTTTTCATCTTAGGAGGATTGTACCCGATATTAGTACACATATCATCATTGAAATCGAATCTGAGAGCGCACAGCAGAATATTAATAAATAGGCGTGTATACTGCTGCAACGCGTTGGATTGTATAGTATTGCAAGTCAGTTGCACACCGCCGCACCTCGCGGTAGGAGCGCTCGCAGCGCTGGCGGTTATTGTTGCGATATAACCAGAGGATATGCCAGTGATATCCATGATTGCCCGGGCCCAAACTCGTCCGTCGCTCGTGGTACGCTCCATAATAATAGTACATATATAATGCGCGGGCCACCCCCGCGCCAATGAACGGGAGTAATATGCAAATAATGCAGTGCGTGCCAAGGGTGTACCTACGCAAACAGCAGTGCAGCAAGCATTTTGCTTCCGCCCGCCCCAATTCATGCGGTCATTCACAGCAATGAGGCACCCGCCGTATTATCCCCCCCTGCGGCAATGCGCGCCAGCAATGCTTGATAATTCCATGGCAGATATTAACTAAAGATTATTATAATTGCATGGGTGCTGTTTTATCACTGAGTTTATTACTGCTACTACTGCCGCAACTAAGGATGTACTGCTGCCACCTCTGCTTGGGCGTAGGAGGCTTGCATAAATGCATTCTACTATGAAGGCGCATAGTTATACTGTATATACTTCAAGGCACCATGTGATGGGGGCGGCAGCATAAAGCGATATTGCTTGGACGTCAAGGCGGTGAGAATACCCACGCGCGGCAGATTACGTGTGAATAGACTTTTGCGGACCACTGCACGAACATTTTAAAGCAATATAATATTATCAATCAACGACACATAGGTCCGGATTACCTTGCCGGGGCGCAAAACATGGATGGTGGCGGGGACCTAGTCTCTGCCATTATTTGTCATCACATCTGTACGACAAAAAGTTGAAATGAAATGTAATGTACATAGTATAGCGGCGACGATCCCAGTCTCGGGACCGGGCGAGGTATGGGGACTGTAGCAGGTACGTAAATATTCAAGACGTTGTTATTTTTCAGGCATCACCGGAGCTCATCGGGAGCGCCATTTCTGAACTTAGTATCATGTACGCAGGGGACGGGTACTTCCGGCACGCCAATAAGATAGCGCCACCGCCACTACTGCGCTATAGTACTACGCCACTACAGCTACAGCTACCGCGTTATTGTGGCGCTGCTGCGGCACATGTACAACTTGCAGCGGCGCCGTGCGGGGTGATACTGCCCAGAAGAGCGCAGCAACTGGCGCGTGCACTGATGCTGTGACACCGCCGAGCAACCTGGATTCAGGGTTTTAGGGATTAATGGTTTCACCCCCGGGACAGTAGGACATGCACCAATGAATTGTTTGTAGCGTCTCTACGGCGCCCTTTCAACGCCGAGCCGTTCCGGCAGCATTGCAGTTACAAAAGAAGCCCCGCGTCGGTGACACTCCGTTAAAGGCATCCAGCAAATTGCCAAAGCATTTCGGAAGATGTATTTCCCAAGACTAAATTTGCAAGACTAATTGGAGGCCAGTGACGGATTTCCGTTCCCAACTCGGGAAAATTCACCCTCTGCCAAAGCACCCACCCTCGAAATACCCGTCACTTAGTACGCGGTGAAAAGTGCTGGCATTATTTACATTTTGCAGCAGGCGGGTCCTGCACCAGCAGTGTCATGGCGGGTACTAACGCGTGGAATGCTATCACATTGGTGCGCGCATATTACATCATCCGCTGGCCGCACAACAACAAAGCCAGCCGAGAAGCTGCGCGATCCCTGCGCACTGCCGGCTGTCTCACCATCGGCCGAAACTGCCACTCCTTGAAGTGTTGGCCACTATGCTGTCGGCTCGCCTAGGGATGCTGCTGCCGCCACGCGGGGTCGCTCAGGCCTGTGGGAAGCGACGCCAAACCCGGTCCAACATGAGGGGGCAAAGGGGCATCAGTCCCCGCATCAGTCTCCGACGTATACGCCTGATCCCACAAGTCGCGGCAGGGAGCGGCACAAATGTACTCATCGAAACTTATTAGCTAGAATTGCTGCCGTCATTAGAGAATAGGTACATAGAATGCTATCTCACCATTTTACCACAGCTTCGAAACCAATGAAACCAATACAAAAGATCCGCATGTCATATATATGCGGGCAACCACATATATACCCATCTAAACCCGAATTTTAGGGTGAGCAGGGACTCGAACCAGTGACCTCGTGGATCGCAGCCAAGGCTCCGAAACCAATGAAACCAACACAATAGATCCGCATGTCATATATATGCGGGCAACCACATATATACCCATATATCCGGTACACGGGCCGCCGAGTACCAATTAGCATATATCGCGCCATACGCGCACCGATCACGGGCAGCCGCGTACCGGTACACCCAACATTCCATCCCGACAAATCCGAATTTTGGGTGAGCAGGGACTCGAACCAGTGACCTAGTGGATCGCAGCCAAGGCTCCGAAACCAATGAAACCAACACAATAGACCCGCATGTCATATATCTGCGGGCAACCACATATATACCCATATATCCGGTACTCGGCTACTATATCCAGCACTCGGCCATATATCCGGTACACGGCCAGCCGAGCACCGGTTTATGTCGCCCTGTTCGAGTATCAATCGCGGGCAGCCGAGTATCGGTGTGGGAACAGCTAACAGCAGCCCATCCCGACTAATTCGAATTCCGGAGATAAAGATTCGAACTACCAGTGACCTCCTGGATCGCAGCCAAGGCTCCGAAACCATTGAAAGCAATACAAAAGCTCCGCATGTAGTCTGCGGGCGGCCTCCTCATACTGTTTGGCGCACAGTATTTTCTTCTGTATATGTCGCCGTTAAACATATGCACGGGCAGCTGAGCACCGGCATATTGCGCTATACGATCGAGTATCGATCATGGGCAGCCGGGTATCGGTTCGAGTACAGATAACAATTGAGGGTTTAGGCCGGGGGCGGGCACACCTTGGTACACGCCGCGGCTGGGGAGGGAGGAGCCGCGTGCCACCCACTCCTCGTCCACCGCGACGTACTTGATGAAGTGCTGCGTCTCCGGCTTGGGCGCCTTCTTGCGGCCCGTGGTGGGAACGAAGGCACGGACGGTGTACGTGATGTGCAGCATGCCGTTGGGCGTCTGCACCACACTGGGGTGGTCGAAGCCCGACATTGTGTCGTGGCTCACGCTGTACCCGCCCAGCTCGTGCCCGTCTGCGCGCCACACAGCGAATTAGCGTCATCGCACCCCGTCACGTCGAATGGGTGCTGCCAGCTGCAGGTATAGCAGCCAGCGGGGCAGGGACCGGTTTCGGAATATTTTCAAGCTTAGTGACAATGAAATGACATTGATTGCCTCGCATTGTCGCGCCGCCATGCCATTCGCTACGTATCAGCGGGTATGTCAAACAACATAACGAGCGTTGTCTGGCCGGGCGCGGTTCATCGGGCAGTATGGTAGCGGAGGCGGGATATGACAGCGAGCAGGTGAGGAAAGCGCAGTCGGGTACTAGGTATTGGTAGGGCGCTCTTCCTGGCGAGCTCCAGGTCGCGGACATGGGGCGCATGTCATGGGGCGCAATGCCACTCGCACATCCGCAATCGAAATCGAATACACGGAATAAAATGAACCGCGGTTTCGGAGCGTTCAACATTTGTGAATGTGTTAAAGGCATCAGTTGCCATGTTTGCTGGTAACGGTTTCGGAGTGTTAATCGGCAGTAAATTCTCTCAGCTAAGGCTACACCAGCATTCTTTGCCACTGCGATTGTAATGGGTGTGTTGTCCTGGCGGGTGTGCTTTATCGCGTAGTACTGTAGCGGAGGTACATGGCAGCGGGCATCAGTAGGGGACAGTGCGGTCGGGCAGGTGCTGGTTGAGGGCGCTTACCGGCAAGCTCCAGGTCGCGGACGTGCGCGAAGATGGCGCCCTTGGCGTCCAGCGAGACCGCGATGGACAGTGGGGACTTGACCGTCTTGCCGGGCGCGTTGAAGTGGTTCACAAACACGATCGCCACGTTACCTGTGACGGGAGTGGGGCGGCGCAGGCGGTCAGCAGCAGGCGCTTTTCTGCTGCGTATTCCAGGTTTACACCTTTACGGCTGCGGTGAATGTCTCGTATCCTTTCAAATAGCTACCAACACGTCACGGGCATAGATGGGCATTCTAGTTTATTTTCAAGCAGTAGCAGCACTGGCAGCGAAGCGAGTGCCAAATACGCATCTTGGCATCCAAAATCATATAAAACAAAGTGGTCAAGACGCTAAAGTGCATACCATCATGTGTGGTACACTGGTACGCACACATGGACACACACACACACACACGCACATTGTATGATAAGCAAATATGCTGATTATGTCTGCATTTACTCAAAGACCCTCAAGCGTGGCACAATGCGTTCCGTTGTCCGCAATCCTGCATTTGTGATATACGTGTCAGTGATGGGCAGAGTCGCTGTCGCGGGCTTATGCTGGGCTTACCGGAGGCCAGGAGCGTGGCGGAGTAGGAAGCGATGCCGGAGTTGGGGATGTCAGTGCGGACCGAGGCGCCCCAGGTCCTGCGGGGCAATGTGCCGCCTCCCCGTCAGCAGACAGATTGCCGCCTGCGAGAATGCCCACAGCTTCCGCTCTATTCGCCACCGTTATCTGTTGGCGCTGCCGAGGCGGATGGTCCCGGCGCAACTTTTCCCGCTTTCTCCCTACTAACATCCACCGCATATACCACGCGCTGACAGCATTGCTCCCGATGACGCCGCGCGATCCGATTTCAGATGCATGTGTCATGTTCACTACTGCTACTGTTAGAAGCGCAAGGGGCGCTGCAATAAAGTTCGGAAGGCCGGTTCCCGCGCGCGTGTTCCAAAGAAGCGGCGCTCGATCTGCGGCGCCACCCCCAGCGCCTGTTTCCCCAGGCAGTGCCGCTGAGTAACGTGTGTGTCCGCAATGCTCCGAAACCAGCCTTGTACCACCCAGGTAACGAGATCTAACAGAGGCCAGCTAAAACGTCAATCCCATGCCGCCGCCAATACGCAGAATTTGGCACTCGATAATTTCTCTCATATCGCGAAATTATGCAGCGAAGGTGATCGCACCCCCATTGAGGCAGATGTCATTACGATGATCCCTGAAGGGCGTAGGGAAGAAGGAGGTGTGCGTGCCCGTGAGGGGTGCGGGGGGGGGGGGGGGGGCACTCACTTTCCACCGTCGGTTGAGGTCCTCATGCGCAGCGTGTCGCTCGACGGCGGCGACAGGTACGCGACCACGCTGCCGTCGCGCAGCGCCACCACCGCGGGACCGGTGTGCCCCGCGTCGCCCGGGGGCTCGATCACCGCCTCGCGCCAGCTGACGGCGTGGTCGTCCGACAGCAGCGCGACGGCGGCCGCCTCGCCCGTACCGGGATCGCGCTCCCGCAGGATGGGCAGGAGGTAGTCCTAAAACGCGGGGCGGGGGAAGAGGGGCGAGGGCGAGTGGGCATGTCATGTCATGTCATGGCAAATCATGTCACATGTCATGTCATGTCATGGGATATAAGCCATGTGTCATGCCATGCCATGCCATGCGATGTCATGTCATGTAATGTCACACGTCACATGTCATGTCATGTCAAACGTCATGTCACATATCACATGTCATATGTCACATGTCATGTCACATGAATGTCACATGTCATGTCATGGCATATATGCCATGTCTCATGTCATGCCATGCCATGCCATACCATGACATGACATGTCATGTCACATGTCATGTCAAACGTCATGCCGCATGTCATATGTCATATGTCATGGGCGGCCCCAACGCTGGTGCGCCCAGAGATTCATTATCATGCTCGCAAGGCTCTGGGTTCATCATTCACATGCGATCATCTTCATCCAGCTTGCATCCATTCGGCCGTTGCATGGCTACTCGCGACCCCCCCCCCTCTCCGCCACCCCGCGCCCCCTTTTGTCCCTTGTCGCACAGCAATGTCCGCACCTGGCTCGTGGGGCGCAGCACGTTTCCGAAGCTGCGGCAGCCGGGGTGGACGTAGATCTGCTCCGGCCACGTCCAGCTCGCACCTGCAGGGGAGGTGGCGCGCCCGAGCGGGCGAGGGATGGGGGGAGGGAGTGGGAGGGCATCCACGTCAGCATTGCGTCATGGTCTAGAATAGAATTGGTGGTGGATAGAATGCCGCAGGTAGGCTGCGGCCTCCCTCCCCCTCCTCACCCTTTCTATGACACCCCAATCCCAAGCCAATCCGCACTTTCCTTCGCTGCGCCATCGATGGGCATCTATGCGTGGACAGCTATGGTGCTTGTGACTTTCCGCGCTGCATGACGGCACTCACAAATCCGCGATTATAGATGAGCAGAAATATCACGAAAGCAAGGGTGCCAAACGCTCCATATGAGGGGGTGGATTTGGGGGTTGCAGTTGGTGGCTTTGCTGGCGATGGATTAAAGCTCCAAAACCATTACCAGCAAAACCATTATCACCACTATCGAAACGGTGATGGTTTCGGAGCATCAATCCATCGCCAGCAAAGCTACCAACTGCTGCCCCCAAATCCACCCGCTCATCTGGAGCGCTCGGCACCCTTGATCACCTATTGGAATCATCAGCTAGGCAATACCCCCCCCCCCCCCACCCCCCCAAGCAGCGAGGCAGCATGGCTTATTGGATCATCGCGCCGTGCGCACTGCGCAGTTGCCGATACTGCAGAGATGTGTGTGTGTGTGTGTGTGTGTGTGTTTGATAGAGTCCGGCATTAAAGGGGGGGGGGGGGGGGAGGGGACGGCGGGCGCCGCACCGTGGTCTTTGGAGGAGATCATGTAGAGGTAGTACATTGTCTTATCGATAAAGCCGGTGTAGATGACCCGGAACGCCTGCACAGGCGGGTCCACACGGGGCCGCATGAGGCGGATACTCACGGGGGTCGCGCTGCTACCCCTTCCCTTTGCTCCCCTCCCCCCCCCCCCCCCCCCCCGGTCTTTGCCGTCCACACAGCGGGACACAGCCAGGATCAGTGGTGCTAAGGTCGCTCAAAGTCAAGCTGATCAGCTTGGCAAGTTTTGCCAACCTGATGCTTGCGTCACGGCAAAGCGATCCTCAAGACTGGCGGAACTTCCGGGGTCGCATACTGAAGCGCCTGAAGCGAAGATTGGCGTAAGAACGCAACTGTGGTACGCCGATTGACGCTTGGCCTTAAGGGACACACCGCGGACCACATGAAGACGACACGATCTGAACACATGCCCATTATGGGTGCTGAACCGACTATCAGAACCCAGTTCTTTGCTCTCAGAAATGGGGTCGCTGGCGAAGGTTCATAACGATTGTAAATATGTCGTGGTGTGTTTGTCTAAATTGGACCAAAAAGGGCAAAGCGCGTTCGTATTGTTTCTATTCTTCTTGTCACCCGTATACGATGAATTGACGTAGTTTGACGTGGTTCCACTGGGGCTGGCCACTTCCAGGCGCTCAGCCATCCCCCCCCCCCCCCCCTCCCCCGGGGTAAGAGCGAAGTCGAACTCTAACACCGTCACGATGCTGCCATCAAAAGCGGAACTTTTGCCCATGTACTTGAGTTTAGCCAGCTCGAGGTGGCGTTACGCATGACCCTGGCCGCGGCGGCTCACGTCGGCGTGCGCGTCGTAGAAGAGCACGGGGTCCTGCGCCTTGTGGTGGATGTTGCCGCTGTGGTTCTCCACCGCCGGCTGCGGCGCGCTCCACTCGCTGCCGCGCTCCCAGCCCTCCGTGGCGCCGGGGTTGAGGCCGGTGCGGATGCGGCGCGCGTACAGGTTGCCCGACGCCGTGGCGAACACCATCAGCATGACGCCCTCCGGGTGGTACGCCAGCCGGCTCGCGGTGGGGACCTACGAGAGGGGGGGGGGGGGGGGGGGGATGAAACAGCGATGCCAAACTGAGTACGTGATAATATATAATTGACCATATTATGTACTGATACCGTTTTAATGGTTAAAACTCACGCAGTAATTGTCAACTTCTATTAGGTGTTTCTGTTGAAACAGTTATCAACACATATAAGATTATGATTATATTTGATCTAGACGGGGGGCGGGGGTCGGGGGGGGGGGGGGGTGTGTTGACGGCGCAGAATCCGCGCGTCCGCCTTGTTGCACCCACCTCCAGGCGCTGCGCCCCGTTGGCGTGCGTCACCGTCGGGCCGTGGATGAAGGCGAGGAAGGGGCCGATGTCCTGCAGTCCCGTCGCCCTCACCGCCATCATCTTCCCATGCGTCTGCCCAAGCGCCGAGGCGAGCCACGGCATTGCACCCTCAGCGAGGCTTGCCTCTCGTCCCGCCAACGTTTGGCCTGTTGTATAGGGTTCTGAGGTTAACAGTACCTCGGAACTGGGGTTGCTGGGGAAAAGGGGGGGGGGGGGGGACTCACCCGAATCACGTCGGACTGGAAGTCCTTCACAGCGTCCACGCGGTGCAGCTCGGCCCGCCCCGCGCCATATATCTCCCCGTCGATGAGCCTACGCCGCCGATGAACCAGGTCAGCACCGAGGCACCGTCCCAATATCCCGCTACCGGCGCCGACGTGGCACGTGTGCGCGAGCGCTATCGGCGGGTCGAATTGCGGGCGTGTGTGTTTGGTGGTGGTGGGTGGGGGGGGGGGGGGGGGGGGGGGCTCACTGGGGGATGTCGATTTCGAGCGCGCCTGGCAGGACCTTCGGGCTCATCCACGACGCGACGGGCTGCTCCGAGTTCACTGCGACCGGGGGCGGGCGGCACGAGCGGCGCCGTCAGTGCCAGGCTGCCAGGCGAGTCGGGGCCAAGGGCGCGCGCCCCGGCCGCCCCCAAGCTATCGCATAATAGCGGTCCAATATGGGCTCGTGTTCATGCGCGACATGCGTGTTTATATGTGCGTTCGTCGCGCGCATACCCTCCACGGACTTCGCGGGGTCGAGGGTGTTGGGCGGCAGCCGGCCTTTGTCCGTGCGCCCCGTGAACACGCCCACCGGAGCGGGCTTGCCGATCTGCGGCGGGCCACGCCAGCTGGAGTCAGCGGCCGTCAGGGTACAGGTTGGCGGGATATGTCAAAGGGGTGTGGAGAGGGGAAGGGAGGTTAAGCGAGCGAACAGCGGGGATACACCTGACTAAACAAAAAAATACAACTGCCGCTGGGGAAACCTGCTTGAACGCCAGCGCCGCGAGCACAGTGAACAGCATCATGCCCAGCACGGTGGCCGCCACGCAGGGCACGGTCATGCTGCGCTCGATGTCCTCCCAGCAGTCCGTGCCGCCCTCGGGGTCCTCCGCCTTCGCGTCACGCTTGCGCGCGTTCGCTGGCGCTGGGCCGCCGCTACTATTCTCACCCGCGGGCGACATACCGCGCCGTTTCCCCCCCCCCCCCCCCGGCGCGGCGCTGACGACTGCGCAGGGCTGTTACAGTATGCTCCAAACAACCAGCTACGTGGCGCAGCGAGTGTTGAGGGCTAGGTGAACAGGCCGAGAAGCTACGATCGCACTGTCAGCGATCTTCGACGACGGCCAGCGATAGTGCCCACCAACACTGTCCTCGCCCGATCACCTGACAGGGCGCGGCACGGCAGGCGGAGACATGTTGACGCGGTACTGGTAGCAGCTCGCAGCCAGCGCGGTACGCGAAGCGCCGTGCCGCGGGCGATCGCGCCCCGGTACGGTACCCTGTACAGCTTCAGTTGCTAAATTCCTGCTTTCGAAATACTTTATCCTGAATGGATGTCTACAAATACATAACGTACTACGTCTACGACAATTGCCGGACGTTTCAATATTAAAGGCAGTTGTCCCCGGTAAAAACTTCGATCCAAACTGTACGGGTGAGCGGCGGATCAACCAACCGATCGTCAGAGGCATCTCGCGTCGCGCAAGAGCATTCGTCGGTATGGCTCGCGGGGTTTTCCACCGCGTCCCACTTGATGAACATCCACCTCAACGGCTGCTACATCGCGCTGCCATTGCGCTGGAATATAGGCATGTGCAGGCAGTCCTTTCCACCAAGAGAGCGGCCGTATCGGTCCGAGTGCGCAGGCCGGATCGCGACGAGTAGCATTATCGCTCGTCCCGTTGCGCGTGCAAACGGGCCACCAGCTGCGGTATTGCGTACTCGGGACTCCTTTTTGCAAGACAATTCATGACAGTGTAGTTACGCGCCGTCGTGATTTACGTATATCCATAGTGCATGAGTCGACGCAAAACAAAGACGGCAGAGCATACTCGCACAGGATGAAAACCTGAAAGTGCCATTCATCTGACGAGGAAAATTCGCGGGAGGATAGCCTGAGAGTAGCAGCAGCTGCACAGGCTATGCACGACCATATGCTGCAAGGTCTAGTCTGTAGAAAGCCCATATACCTCTCAAGGACAAGTAGACCGATCTGCTACAAAATACATTGATTTTGATCCGTACACCACATGCTGCCGCATATGGCTTCTCATTAAGACTTGTCACTGAGCATGACACTGAACTAGCAAGATTAATTGCAACACACTGTGATCGTACCATTTCAACGGGATACAAAATATCGCAAGCTGCTGGCTGGCAGTCTTTGAACGCCCATAGGGCAGTTACACGGCACACCCTAGCTAAGATGGATCTGCCCAATGACGCGCCTGGCACAATCCCAGGTAAACAATGGTTACAGACCCCTCTTGGCACAATGTATAGACTGCCGCTTCGCAACCACCGGCACCCATATCAATCGAGTACCAGTTGTTACAAATACCTGGCCCCGCGAGGGCAGGACTGACATTCTGCTGACACACCTGGGAAACCGCATATAGCTCTACAGCTGCGCATCATGCTGCCGCTG